>JALIZH010014833.1:0-212500 GCA_030522465.1 Rhipicephalus appendiculatus | reverse complement strand
AGACAAACGATTTCTAAACCAAACGTCGGGCCATGGTGAGTCCCTGCGTATGTGCCGCTGGGAGTGCACAGCTCTTCAATGACAGAGAAAGTACCCTTTAAAATGTATCCGGCGCAGGCCCGTAGCCAGGAATTTTTTTCGGGGGGGGGGGGGGGCCCACTTGTTGAAAGCCTTGAAAAACACCTATTTTTATTATTTTTCCTCGGTAAAACACCCCCTTCAATCCGAATTTCGGGGGGGGGGGGAAGCGGGCCCCTAGCGTTCCCCCCCCCCCCCCCTGGCTATGGGCCTGATCCGGCGTAAGACGGAATTGAACCGTGGTCACACATGTCCACACAATCCTGCCTGAATGTACCGGGTTATCAAAATTAAGCTTCTTAAACTTCAACAGCGGGAGTTACGTGAAGGTCGCCTGTGTGGTTATGTATTCAGTGGGACACAAAGTGAGATGGCAATTGTTGTCAGCCGCCCAATTAACTAAGATTGAATAATTAACTTAATTGGTGACTGCAGTGATAATAATTAATGGGGTTTAGCGTCCCAAAGCCATGATTGGGTTATTAGGGACGCCGTATATAGTGTGGGCTCCGGACATTTCGACCACCTGGGGTTCTTTAACGTGCACCTAAATCTAAGTGGCGCTGGCCTCAAGCTTTTTCAGCTCCATCGAAAATAGGGCCGCCGCGGCTGGGATTCGATCCCGCGAGCTTAGAGTCAGCAGTCAAGCTAGTGACTGCAGTAAGCGGGCTTATTTCTATAGAAAAGTTGGGGGGCAGTCGCGTTTCTACACAGTTCCACTTGGCGACATTCTTCTACAGCGTCCGTGCTCCGTAATATCCTGCTGCAAAGTTTAATTGTGGTTCAGGTGACTACGCATGCAAGGAAGCGAGGACTGGCTCAAAGCTGCCTTCCTGATTTACCGCTGCAGTTGCGTGTGGCGTCTAATCCGACTACGTGTCGACGGCATGGGCAAACATGGTAAAGGTTAGCGTTTTATTACCGGCTGGCGATAGCAAGCAACGACCGCTCGTCACATCAGGTAAGAACACCGTGCCGATCCTCACTGCCTTACATGCGTAATCTTGCCTGGCTGAAGTACGCGCCCTAAACGACGCCTTTGAAACGTGGCAGTGCGGTGCATCGCTACATTGCCTAAATGCTAAACGTGTCATAATAACTCTATGGGGGGTTTTACGTCCAAAAGCCACAATATGATTATGAGCGGCGATGTAGCGGAGGGCTCCGGAAATTTCGACCACCTGGGGTTCTTAAACGTGAACCTAAATCTAAGCACACGGGCATGTAGCATTTTCGACCAGGATTTGATCCCGCGACGTTGGGGTCAGCAGTCGAACACCGTAACCACTAGACCACCGTGGCGACTACGAGTGCAATACCGCTCATTCGTCTGGACGCACTGTTCGCAGGTGGTCAAGGCGTTCCTGCTGTTTCCCGGCCATCGAGAGCCTGGACTCGTGTCCCCGCGTCAGCATCATCAACCCCCTGGTCACCTACCTGCGGCCGCTGACCGTGGCCTCGCTGTCCGCGCTGCGGTTCCTGCCGCGCACCGTGCAGAACATGCTCATACGCTTCTACATCTACCTCGCCACCGCGTGCACCACGCCGCACCGGACGTCGCTGAGCGGCGCGCAGAACTACTTCCGGCCCGAGTGCCTCATGGCCTGCTTCGTGTTCACGCGCGACATCATACAGAACGTGCGCGAACGGGACGACGCCACCATCGGGCGGCACGCGGACAAGCTGGTTGTGTACTACGGCCAGAACGACCACTGGAGCCCCGTCGAGTACTACGACGACCTGCGCAGGACGTTCCCCGAGGCGGACGTGCGCCTCTGCGACCGAGGCTTCCGGCACGCCTTCGTGCTCGACTGCAGCGTCGACGTGGGCGACATGGTGCGCGGCTGGATCGAGCCCCTGCTGCCCAGCTAGCGTAGTGTGCGCGCCTCACGCTTTGTTTTTGTATGTCGCGCGCATTGAAAAGGTGTGGCATGCTGTCCCGTTTATTAGTACCTCTGGACAGGGACGCGTAAGAGTGGCAAATGCTATACGATACTTGGAACGGTTTTAAATTAAAGCCCTAGAAGGAGGTCAGCTACGATTTGCGGAAAGTTGCGGTAAAGCTGGAAGTTGAGGTTTTGTCACCGTTTGACTGGTGGTAAAGCGTCCCCATCGCCCGATGGCAAGCGGACACTGAGAACGAGCTGTATGAAGCCGCAACAAATGCATTGCAATGATGAGGGAATCAGACAGCAGGGAACTAGACGATGATCTTGTGAGGCCTGGTTGTAAACCTCTGGCTCTTTCTATAAGGAATGGGGTCCAGGAGGCAACACGTTGGCTTTGCTCAAAACAAGTCCTCGGTCTTTGTAGGGACCCGCGGCCACGCCAGATATTTTTATACATTATCCGTGCCGACTAAATTCAGCGATGATCGGCTAGTAATGTGGCGGGACCACGTTTTCGATCGACCGATTACGACGATATCCCAGACGACGTGCGTTGATGAAGTAAGCAAGCCCGCATTAACTCCGCTGGTCCAATAAGACGTCGCGCTGGCGTGACGTCATGCAAGCATGGAAGTGTCCTCGGAATGGATCGGTTGAGGCGTCGCTTGTGCATCGAATTGGATCGACAGAATAGTTCAGCCAGCAGTTCGTACGGGGACGTTTTGAACCGTCTGCACGCATCGATGATAAACAAAGCCCTAAGCTTAGGCAATAATTGCAAGCGTGTATTTTGCAATTATGACTTCGAATTTCTTGTTATTTTTTTTCATCCTTCCTGATCAGTGCTCTGATAGACAGAGAATGTTGAGAGTTGGTACTATTTTATTTTTTTTATGATAACCACGAAATACGAAATGCGCATGACAACGCTTCGACAATGCCATCTCGCGGTTGCTTATCCATAGCTGCCCTTGCTTTCTTAATTTTTGTCTTATTCTGTGGATAAATTGTGAAGCCAATCAGGGCGAAAAAAATGTCAGTTGATCCAACACTCCGTGGAATCACCATGATTGTAGCTTTCGCGTTCACATTGTAACCGCTGGTACCAACTATTTGCTATATACATGTTGCTAATACCGTTCCCATTTCCCTCGGCACCGCCTCTACCTTTCAACTTCTTCTTCATAACCCAACCCACACCACATACCTCTGGATGCTTCAAAGAAAGATTCACGTTAAAGGCAACATCCCCAGTAAAACAATCCCATCACTGGCATCAGTGGCGTAGCCAGGGGGTGGCACACCGGGCACGTGCCCCCCCCCCCCCCCGAAATTTTTTTTCGCCATTGCATACATAGCGAAAAATGGCCATTTCAAGGAGGTGCCCTCCCCGAAATCAAGGAGGTGCCCCCCCCCCCCCCCCGGAAAAAATTTCTGGCTACGCCCCTGACTGGCATAGTGCAATTAAATGTGTAATGCAGAGTGTACATCGATGAAAAGTAGGCGCTAGCTTCTAATGTAATATTTTGCACGCTCGCACTTTTCATAATTAAACGCTCTTTCCGCAACATCGCATGGTACTCGCTCATAGAATCACCGCGTCTTTCCAGTGATACCTTTTTTTTCTGAACACTTACCTTAGTTTCTCGATAACAACATCCACATTGCATTGCGAACTTACAAACTGCCTGCAAGGAAGTTTCACTGGGTATCTCCCGCCTTCTTCCATAGTGGCCTCCTCAAAATTCGCTCTCATCAGGTATTCATATTTCAGACGGCTGACGTCTGTATGTGGCATAAAAACCAAGCTTCCGCGGTTCTCAGAAGTTTCTAGCTGCATTGTTGGTATCCACTTTGTTCTAACGCATCCAATACACCACAATGGTAGCGCGCACATCGAATTTCGCTTGCACGGTCCGTGAACGATCTATCCATGAATACTTCAGACTAAAACGATCTTTTCTTCGATAATTTTCGCTCATCCCGGCGTTGCATTCATGGAAAAATCTGCTCCGGTAGGGAGATTGGTTCACTCAGTGTCCACAGCCTTGCAATAATCATCGACCAGCGTTTATCCCCTTGTCTTTACGTGTGATTCTACTCTCGTATCAGCTAGAGGCGGGCTTCAGTTTAGATATCACACGTACTTCGACACCTTCTATCTTCGACACTTCGTTGGGGTTTCTTTTGCTTTCGTTTCAACAACGTCTATCCGTCATTCGTTTTACGTATCACCGAATGCGCTGTGATAATTCTTTCCTTAGATTAATAGAGTGTATACGGTCGGTTACAGCTTAAGAGTAAATGTAAACTCCTTCCAGAAAATCACGGCGCATTTGTCCGTCACCTCTGCGAGAGAGCTGTACCAGATATTTCGGTCAAACCGCAAGTGCTGTCTCCCTGCTAATTACTAAGCGTAATTAAGTTCGTCTTTTCTGACTAATGCTACATTTGCCCGAGAACTGTCAGAATATGTGCTAACATTTGCGGGGGTGTTTCAAGTTTTCTATCTACTCGCAAAACCAGTGACACGGGCATGTCTCTGTACGGAAAAATTCGACTATCTCGACTATCTTCAACGCGCAAAAGTGCTTGACGTATTCTAAAAAATGGCGTATTCGAAGAGTTTATCTTTCACGCAACAATAATCGCCATCTATCTCGAAAAATTTTGTAGAGTCATCGTCGCGTCCGGTACTTGCCGATCACGAACGGCATGCGGTAATCATCTTGACGTAGCATTCTTGACAGGAAAGTAGCGAGCTCGCAATGGAAGCTCAAGCAAGCCAGGTGATGATTATTGTTGCGTGACCACCTTTTGCATTAGAGTGTAGTACGCTTAACACACATTTTGTACATTTTTTAATAATAATAATACTTGGGGTTTAACGTCCCAAAACCACGATATGATTATGAGAGACGCTGTAGTGGAGGGCTCCGGAAATTTCGACCATCTGGTGTTCTTTAACGTGCACTGACATGGCACAGTACACGGGCCTCCACCATTTCGCCTCCATAGAAATGCGACCGCCGTGGCCGGGATCGAACCCGCGACCTTCGGGTCAGCAGTCGAGCACCCTAACCGCTACACCACCGCGGCGGACTTTGTGCATTATTTAACACGCAACATTTGCATTATAGAAATAGAAGAAAAAAGTGTCAGGCCATTAAAACTTCAGTATATTATTCATTCCATCTCAAAGGCCTACGGTGAATATAAAATTACATTAAATAATCAAGCACATTGGCCTCTGGCCTCAACGCTAATAAACTTTCGGCGTCCTGATGAAGTAGCAGTTTTCTTAACAGCCTTACTTCAGCCATTCCTGCAGTGAGTGCTACGACCCCTGTTCTGTCGACAAAATCAAGGGTGTCAATTCAATGAGACAGCATGCCAACCTAGTCAAGGTGTTTAGAACTGTTTTGTGTATCTAGGCGCATACCAGCATACTCGTTTTCTTCCGTTTTATTATCATTATTATTTTGTACACGACCCGTTTTTAAAGCGCTGACGATGGCAACGAGTGATAGCGTTTAGTTATCGGCACGCTTTATAGAGTATAATATATGCATTCTAGTCCCGCTTTGACGCTTCGCGATGCGTGCGTCGACATCGATGTTACATAGTTTCAGCTCGTACATCCGTACTACATGTTACCGTTGGGAGACTAACGGAATAAAAATCGTGAATGGGAACAAAGGCACTGGTAGCGCCATCTCGTGAGGCTAGGGCAAGCAAAAATCATAGAGGCAATGACGGGAAGTAAGTTCCCCACCAGCCGTGGGAAAAACGCGTCGACGTAACCGCAAGCAGGTTACAACACATGATCAGTTATGAATGTAAGTAGATCCCTTAATTCGATCCGACCAGCGTAAAACAAATAAGATGCGTCTCATACAAGAAGCTGTCACAAGATGTCGCCACTTACGGCCTTTCGCCTCAACGGTAATCCGTAAACCCTAATCCATACACCTCGTTTTTACGATTACAAAATCGCGCTACGCTGTAGTCGCAAAAGCATCATTCCAATATATGTGTGAAGGTTCGTGTCGTGCCAACGCGTGTGGTCGACACGCGCGGTCATTTACTAACGTGCTACCACTGCTCGCGGCACTGATACCAAAGAAAACGAGCCATCATTGTGCATTTTGGGAGTCGAGACACCAAGTTTGTTTTCCTCCTCAGCCGGTAATTTCCGCCACATCTGCAAAAGTTGTACTCAAAAGTGTTGTTTTTAAACGTACAGTGCCTGTCAAAAGCCTATGGACAGCAGGGCCTGCGAAAAACTTCCATTCCCGAGCTGTGACCGCAGAAAAAAAGGAACACAAGGGTTCAATAATTAAAGGCCGGATTGCGGAAATTTTATCGCAGGTCCAGTTGCCCGTTAACTCTTGGCAGCGACTGTACCTTTGGAAAAAAAGAAAACTTCGCTTAGTTTTGAGTCTCTCTGTTACTGTTCGGTTGGTCCCGTGCCAGCTATGAACATCTTCAGTTGAAGAAAATACTGCGAGCACAATGGGATCAAAACTGCTTTGTATGAGGCCGTGTCTGCTATGGGGGGCGTCCCATGGGCGGGGCTTCTGCTTAGACACATGCGCAAGCTTTTTCAAACAAATATTGAAAGCTGAAACCGTGTCTGTGATCAGCCGGCGGGCGACACGTGTCTGTATATGCACCTCGTCCCACGCAGTGGTGGCGAAGTATTGTACATAGCGAATAAAATTTTGCACGGCAGCTTGTTACTCTGTTGCACGTGTCCTCTTGTGCTTGTTAGTTTGCTCACCTAGCTGCATAGGCGTGCGCAGGGTTACCGTTCAGGGGGGGGCGAAGGTTCGTCGCAGCGCCCCCCCTTCCCTATTAAGTCAATGTATAGGGCAGACATTGCGCCCCCCCCCCCCTCTTAGGTTTTTAGGTGACTAGGGGGGGGGGGGCGGCCGCCCCCTCTGCCCCCCCCTCGTGCGCACGCCTATGCTCACCTGTACTTGACGTTCGTTCCAGAGGTCTAGCCAAGACCCCCCCCCCCCTCACCCCGAATATATACACGCTCACATACAAACGCACGCACGAACATATATGAAGTATGGTTAAACTGCCCCCCCCCCCCCCCCCCCCGAAAAAAAATTCTGGCTACGCCCCTGGTTCGTTCAAAGCCAAACATTCGGCAGATATCTGCCTGGTTGGGTACAGTTGAGTTTAACGGGAGTAAAGAAACTCCAACCGAATATTACTTTAAAAATTCCCCGGGGTTTAAAAGCTTGACGCGTTCCGAGGGACCCAGATATCTACACTGCTTGGCCGGCACCCACAGATACAGATACAGAACAAGACGGCCACTCGCTGTCGCGAGTACTAATCCACCCCGTAGCCTAGAGGTATCCTAGTCGGAGTACCGAAGACGAGCTACTAATCGAAGACAGACTAACCAGCTATGCAGAATACACAAAGCACTATCGAGAATTGAGGCACATTTTCCAACCACCTCACCCGAAATTAGTGAACAGGTGACAGAGTGGCACCAATTGCAAATCAAATCTTATTCTACCTCTGTTCAGCTACGCAGGATGCTCCCAGAACTCTACCCAAATTATATGGGTAAAGTATGTAAAATAGAAGAGGCCTCCCGAAGCCACGTATTATGGGGGGTGCCCAAATCAGCAAACAGACTACGCAGAACCTCTCCGGGAGCGATGTGGGAAAACGCTGCTCGGCTCTGGTCCACAGGAGCAATCCTGGGCTATCCAGAAGGCCAGGAAAGCTACAGGAAGATAATATCTTCCGTCCTCCATCTGAGCTGTCTGGTCAGCAACTATAGCCGGATCTCGAAATAAAATATAGTGTAGCAAAACAGCCATTTGGGCTAGTTGGTACCGAGTCATTCTAAAAGCAAAAAAGTGGGGCGCACTACGGAGCACTACGGCCTGTGTTGTCGTCTTCTGCTCTTGTCCCTGTTCTGTAGTGCGCCCCACTTTTTTTGCTCGAAATAAAGTTGTTTCACTCACTCACTAAAAGCCTGACCGGCTTCTCACGCATGGCTCTCACATCAGGGCGAAGCGCGGGAGGCTCCCCGACTCGCTGTGCTTGGAGGCAGCTTTGCAGCTGCTGTGCCAGTTGTCACGTGATCATAGAGGGCGGCGCCGAGCTTTGGGCTGGGCGGAGCCTACGCGCTGTGCTCGTAGGCAGCTTTGCAGCTGCTGTGCCAGTTGTCACGTGATCATAGAGGGCGGTGGCGAGCTTTGGGCAGGGCGGAGCCTACGCGCCGCGACGTCGCTACAAGCGCCTCAGTATGTCGGCGGTGCCTACCCCTGTTTACAAACATGGAATAGGTTGCCCCTTCAGGGGGGGGGGGGGGGGGGGGCGAAGGTTCGTCGCAGAGGCCCCCCCCTCCCTATGTAGTCAATGTATGAAGCAGACTTTTCGCCCCCCCCCCCCCCTTAGGTGACTAGAGGGAACGTTCCCTATGCCACCGCCGAGAACGAGAATGCGTGATAGAGAGGCAGAACCTTGAATCAGTGAAGAGTCAGAAGAGTATGTGTATGTAGGCCAGATATTGAAAGGAAGTTTGCTCGTGTAAATGGCAGTCATCTACGAAGAAGGATTGGTTGGTTAAATTAAAAGCGAGTGGATGCGAGCCAGCTGGTAAGAATCCATGATGTAAAACAGCGCGTAAAAGACGACGGACGAGAAAGAACACAGGACTAGCGCTGACTGCCAACTGAAGGTTTATTGATAAAACACGCAAATATACACAGAAACGGAAAATGGGGAAGGGGAAACAAATGAGAGCTTCTAGCAGCGCATGCGTCCAGCGTCACATTACCGTTTAGTCATAGGTGATTTAGCTACGGAGATAGCAGCACTCCTTGTCTGTTAGATTAATAGACGGCTCGCTTACGCATGCTTCATCTATACATTTCATCGCGAAAGCCTCGTAGATTTCACGCGCAGTCTGGTCCTTGTATCTGCGCAGCACACGGGTCTCCTGGAAGCGTGGTTGGCACCCACACTTAGCACAGTGAATAGATAAATTGCTGCCGCTTTTAGCCTTGAAGTTGTTGGCGTGTTCACGCAGACGGTCGTTCACACAACGGCCGGTCTGCCCGATATAGGCACCCCCGCACGAGGTCGGGATTTCATACACCACTTCAGTCCGGCATGGGACAAAGGTCGTAGAGTGTTTTTTTGCACAACCCTTGCTAGCCTTCTTGTTCACATTAACCTTATTGCAAAGGGAGCTCAGTATTCCGGGCCCAACCAGAGGAGACTTCTTGTGAAGTGGAAAGAATTTTTGGCTTGTTTCAGACCTGTTTCCCAGGACTTACATTCACCCGTGAGCTTCCGGCCGAAGGGAAGATCCGCTTCCTGGACATGGAAATTCACCTCGGCCGAAACCATACCTGCTGGACCTACGCACCACGATCAAAGAAACTTCTTCTGCCGTTTTGGTCGAATCACTCAAAGATTGTTAAACGGGCCATCGCCTGTGGAGCCCTGAGAAATGCCCTTGTTCGCTCCTGCCACCACTCGATCGCAAGCAGCCTTGGGTCGCAAGTTCGGAGGCTTAAGGAGAGCGGCTACCCGGAGAACCTGCTGACTTCGTTGACAGCATTGCCATTTTTTGGGCGTGTTGGTAAACGGTATTTGAAAACATCTTTTGCGCTAGCAAACAAGGACGTAGGGAGACGACAACACAATGCGCTAACTTCAACTAGTTTATTTCCAGAAAACACCACCTATTTAACCATGCACATCAACGCCACCACTCCACTCAGCAGCCAACCAGAAAGGCCCTCTCCCGATCTAAGAGCTCAATTGACGGTGCACTTACACACGTGTCACTATTTCGAGAGATAGCTTGGGCTTCAATAATCTCCCTCACATTTTTTATCTCTGTGCTTCGCCAGTACCGTGCAAGACCCATACATTGGTGCGCAACCGCACTCCAAACAATGCACAGACAAATGACCGTAATTATTTTTGTTTCGAACGTTTAATTTGTGTTCGCGTAGACGATCGTTAATGCATCTTCCCGTCTGACCTATGTACTTATTCCCACAGGTCAGCGGGAGCTCATAAACCACCTCTTGTGTACACATTCCACAAGAGGGTCGCGATGGTTCTTGGTGCATCCAACAGCAGGCTGGCGGTGCGGGTCCGTTACGCGACATAACCTGCCAAGTTTTTCCGGTGCTGTGAAAACTACTCTAACGTCCACCCGACTAGCCATTTTCTTGAGATTATGAGAGGTGGTGTGCAGATAAGGTACTACAGCCACTTTGCTCCTACTTCTCGCCTGCTGGATGGCCGGGTCCTGAGGACTTTTGTCTAAGCGGCATCTCTTGAGCAGACCCTCAACAACTACCGACCCATACACGACCCATACATTGGTGCGGTTGCGCACCAATGTATGGGTCTTGCACGGTACTGGCGAAGCACAGAGATAAAAATGTGAGGGAGATTATTGAAGCCCAAGCTATCTCTCGAAATAGTGACACGTGTGTAAGTGCACCGTCAATTGAGCTCTTAGATCGGGAGAGGGCCTTTCTGGTTGGCTGCTGAGTGGAGTGGTGGCGTTGATGTGCATGGTTAAATAGGTGGTGTTTTCTGGAAATAAACTTGTTGAAGTTAGCGCATTGTGTTGTCGTCTCCCTACGTCCTTGTTTGCTAGCGCAAAAGATGTTTTCAAATTCGTTGACAGCGGCGCTATTACGTGAAGTGAAGTCCACGAGTGAACGCCTCCGGCCGAGCCTTCAGAAGTCTAAGACTGTGGTTATCCCGTATGTTCACTGTGTGTCCCACCGCATCAAGAAGGCCGCTGGGCGAGCGGGGGTCCAGGTGGTATTCTCCGCCCCCCAACAAACTGAGCTCCCTTTGCAATAAGGTTAATGTGAACAAGAAGGCTAGCAAGGGTTGTGCAAAAAAACACTCAACGACCTTTGTCCCATGCAGGACTGAAGTGGTGTATGAAATCCCGACCTCGTGCGGGGGTGCCTATATCGGGCAGACCGGCCGTTGTGTGAACGACCGTCTGCGTGAACACGCCAACAACTTCAAGGCTAAAAGCGGCAGCAATTTAGCTATTCACTGTGCTAAGTGTGGGTGCCAACCACGCTTTCAAGAGACCCGTGTGCTGCGCAGATACAAGGACCAGACTGCGCGTGAAATCTACGAGGCTTTCGCGATGAAATGTATAGATGAAGCATGCGTAAGCGAGCCGTCTATTAATCTAACAGACAAGGAGTGCTGCTATCTCCGTAGCTAAATTCACCTATGACTAAACGGTAATGTGACGCTGGACGCATGCGCTGCTAGAAGCTCTCATTTGTTTCCCTTCCCCGTTTTCCGTTTCTGTGTATATTTGCGTGTTTTATCAATAAACCTTCAGTTGGCAGTCAGCGCTAGTCCTGTGTTCTTTCTCGTCCGTCGTCTTTTACGCGCTGTTTTACATCATGAATCGGTTGGTGCAGATGCAATAGACATTCTCAATTCATGGCCATTGACTTACGACTGTCAATAAAGCGGAAACTGTACAAGCCATTGTATTTTGCCAGTTTCAACATATATGGGGCGTAAACCAGGAGAATAACAAACTCGAGAAGTCAATGGGGCCTTGCAACACTTTTTCAGCATGGCCAGCGAACGCTGCCGACCGGTAGTGGAGGCTCACGTGAGCCAAACATTAAAGGGACCCTGAAACGGTTATTTGAAGCTTTGTCAGCGTTTAGACTAGAGCATCATCGAACCATTGGCACCACAAATTTAGCGGCACGCCGTGTACCAAGGCGGCTACGGACAATTATATCATACCCTCCTTCTCACACCTGCCTTGCCTCCTCAACTCATGAGACACGCTGGCATCGTTGGCGATCGCAGAGCTCACGTGAGCACACTCGACGATCGCCCAGTGATCACCTACGAGATTGCACGCCGACAGGTTATGCAAATGAGTTCTGCGGAAACCCGCAAGGTGGCGGAAGGGTTATGAAACGGAAAATTGACAACCACCCGTTTGTAGCACGAAGCCACAAGGAAATCCGTACGGATTTCTCAGAAAGAAAAGCTTCTTAGTTGCCGAAAAATTCGTCCTGGTCCGGGGTTCGAACCCGGGACCAACGCCTTTCCGGGGCGGTCGCTCTACCAATTGAGCTAACCAGGAAGCTAGCAATTGGCAGCGCGAGGGCGAATTCATCGACAACTCGAAGCACATGGACACAAGTAATGCAAATCAGTTCTGCGGAAACCCGCAAGGTGGCGGAAGGGTTATGAAAGGGAAAATTGACAACCACCCGTTTGTAGCACGAAGCCACAAGGAAATCCGATACGGATTTCTCAGAAAGAAAAGCTTCTTAGTTGCCGAAAAATTCGTCCTGGTCCGGGGTTCGAACCCGGGACCAACGCCGCTTTCCGGGGCGGTCGCTCTACCAATTGAGCTAACCAGGAAGCTAGCAATTGGCAGCGCGAGGGCGAATTCATCGACAACTCGAAGCACATGGACACAAGTAATGCAAATGAGTTCTGCGGAAACCCGCAAGGTGGCGGAAGGGTTATGAAAGGGAAAATTGACTTGTGGCTTGGTGCTACAAACGGGTGGTTGTCAATTTTCCCTTTCATAACCCTTCCGCCACCTTGCGGGTTTCCGCAGAACTCATTTGCATTACTTGTGTCCATGTGCTTCGAGTTGTCGATGAATTCGCCCTCGCGCTGCCAATTGCTAGCTTCCTGGTTAGCTCAATTGGTAGAGCGACCGCCCCAGAAAGGCGTTGGTCCCGGGTTCGAACCCCGGACCAGGACGAATTTTTCGGCAACTAAGAAGCTTTTCTTTCTGAGAAATCCGTACGGATTTCCTTGTGGCTTCGTGCTACAAACGGGTGGTTGTCAATTTTCCCTTTCATAACCCTTCCGCCACCTTGCGGGTTTCCGCAGAACTCATTTGCATTACTTGTGTCCATGTGCTTCGAGTTGTCGATGAATTCGCCCTCGCGCTGCCAGTTGCCGACAGGTTGCGTGCATCTCGGAGACCATAGCCCAGTGCGCCCGGCAGCACGCACGCCGTCTGGCAACAGAGACATCGCGGAGTGGTTGATATCTGCTCCGACAGGTGCCGCCACCCTGCCAGCCAATTTTTCATTCACGCACACCGCAGCCCCAATGACGTCGCCAGCAGCCCCAATGACGTCGTGCGGACACTGCATGTCGTACTCGCAAGGGGCGGTTGAAAACGCGTTGGGCTGAGCCGCAGTGATCTGCAGCGATTCGCAGCTTTATAGCGTTGTAATAAATTACACAGTGTAAGCAGAGAGCTTAAATTAGTCTGTAAATGAGCCTTAGGACTTGGTCTACTGGCCCAATGTGTTTGTACAAAATCGTCAAAACCGTTTCAGGGTCCCTTTAAAGCGCAGCACGCTGCCAGGAATTTACAATTAATTCTCAGTCAGCTAGAAATCGTTCTCTTTTTCGACAAATGATTCCATAAACCCAAATGGTCACGTCATAAACCCAAATTCCACGCCCATTGGAAGATTTGAAGATCGTGAGATGCATAGTTAGCGTGACCGCCGCTGGTTGCAGTCACGTGCGCGATCACACTGAAAGTAAATCGCGCGTTCGAAGAAGAAAAAAAAAGTGCTTAAGGTCACGACGCGCGCTGACGAAGGGACGCATCTTTTAACACGAAAGTGTTTTATGCCGGGGTCCACCAAGATTTGAGTGACGTATTTCCGTCACGGAAATGACGTCGAAAAAATACACATGATCAGAAGACAAAGAAAAAAGGATTCCGCCAACGGGAGTCGAACCTACGACCTCTAGGTCCGCGACAAGAGATGCCGGGCACGCTATCCGCTGCGTCCATGGTCTTTTAAAGACGATAGTCTTTCTTGGGATACTTAAACACAAAAATTTTGGTCTGCCTGTCTATCTGTCTGTCCGTGACCCGATTCAGCTAGCTACAGGGCCAAAGTTTACCTAATTTCTGAACGCCCAGCCATCTTGAACTGGTATTTGCTTTCATACTTGTGAACATATTCGATCAAAAAGCAAATACTACGCATACCTGAGGCGCAACATTAATATGTTAGTGTCAGGGCGTGTGTTCTTTTATTAGAAAATACATAGGTACGCAATTCTAAAGACCCTAGTGTTTTATCAATGCCAGCCAGATGCAGCCAATTCAACGTAGAGTAGGCGCTGTCTGAGGCAAGGCAAAACATGGTATATGTACGGCTGGCACAAGACTATCGTCTTTCGACGACATTTGCAGCGAAGCACGCAGATACGCGGCCAATTTTTTTATTTATTTTTTTTTGCTTTATTGCCTGTTCTTAGACATGTACATCAAACAGCAAGCATATGAAAGTAAGAACAAGCTGTGTCAGTCTTACTAGACAGACACTATACTCCATCTCACAATTACCTTGCAGCACTGCCGAAGCTACGAGGAGTAAACAGGCAGTGTCCTTGCGCAGCACATAATATAGTCCCGGGCTTAACTCTCATTATCAACGAGGTGCAAGTGCCTTAGTTGTGCTTCTTGCATGACGTGTTACGGCGCTACGTGGCACATTAGGCTCTTCACGCATGCACTTCGAAATTTCTGAAATATTGAAGAGATTACCGGCTGGTAGCCGTAATAACCACCCTAACCTCGGTGACGTACATCAGAATGGCAGCCCTCATACACCCCAGACCACCCGCTTCCATCCGAATTCGTGCTTTTTACTGGCTCTCTGCCCGGACAGCAAGAAATAAGTGGCATAATCTGTCATCGCTTAGTCTAATCTAACGCTGAGGGCAAATAATCAGGTATCTTCTTTCGCTATTATTCATATCGCTCGTTTGTTTTGATGCTGCTAGGACTACCGAGGCGATGCCAAGCCGTAAAAGTGGTTTGATGTTAACTGAGCAGATGTCGCCACAACAGTAGCGTCGGTGATGCGTTGACGATGCGAAACACCCTGAATGTCGATATTGTTTTCAGTGCCAATCATTTGCTGTTCCACTCAAGAATGGTACGCGATAGCTGCTGAAAGGGCGTCGACCGCGCTGACAAAAAAGAACTCAGTGAAAACGCCAGTATGAACGCTGCTTTGAAAAGAACCGCGTTCCTCACAAAGGCCAGCGAACACGCCCTGCACAAGCAGGTTTCTGAACATAAAGAAACAACGAGGTGGCGTTCCCGCAGAGGTTTTTGCGTTTTGTACTAATTGGAGGGAGTAAGTATCGACAAGGTAGGCGAGCCGACGCCCAAGAGACGACGAGCAGACGACGCGGAAGAACACGTCTAGAGGGGGCTTTCGCCTTTCCTATTGGCTAACAAGCCTTGCAGCTTCCACAGTGCTGCAAGGTACTTCTGAAGATGGAGTATAGTTTAAAATTCCCGGAGAGCTGCCAAGGGTTCTACCCTCGACAACCACTCAAGGTACGCACTCCTGAGCTTTCTGAAGTTCTACAAACTTGGCCATACACTCTCGAAAATACAATCGTGCGGGCCGTGCATCTGGATCGCGATAAAAGCCTGCCATACGGGCCCGCCATAAACAGTGAAGGCCATTGAGCATGATCAAGTCAATAGGCAATCCCTCCTTATCATCTATTGGCAGAAATCTTATACCATGTGGATTTAAAGGTAAATCCTTCTTTATCGTTCTTTGAAGTACGTCCCAAAAATATACGCCTTCCCAACAATGTAAGAAAACATGGTCTATAGTTTCTGGTTTTTTTACAAATAAGGCAATCAGTACCCCAAGGTAAAAAAAAAACCCCGGTCTTCTTGAAATGTCTTAACAGATAATGTACCTGTGTGAAGCTTTAAAAAAGAAGGACTTCGTGGAAGGAGCCACTTGCATTCTCTTTACCCGCTTAAGCACATCTTGCCACTGCGCCATGGTCACATACTTTGCAGGCTTTAAAAACAAGCCTTTTATATCTACCACTGTCCTCTCACAGTGCTCTTGCTAAGAGAAGTAATGCATTATGACCGTGAAATGCACGATTAGTTTCTTCAAAGCGTTGTTTCCCCGCGTCCGTCCCATTCGGCGTGTTTCGAATAGTAAACGTGCAATTTTGCCGAAGCATTAACACACTGCCAGGTGGCGACCTTACCCCTAGCATCCACACTCGTAGCATCCGTCCATACCAAAAAAATGCCCCCCACCTCCCCGAAGGGAATCGTGAGGAAATGCGAATGCATTTCGCGCGCGCTTCACTCCATTTATATATGGTGGTTGTGAGAGAGAGAGAGAATAAAGATAAAAGAAAGGCAGGGAGGTTAACCATGGCTGAGCCCGGTAGGCTACCCTGCACTGGGGAAGGGGGGTAAGGGTGGTTCGAAGAAGGAAAAAGGCGCCTAAGTTCTGCAGCCCGGTCGGGAGCACGGCGCAGCGCGTTTTTTTTTATTTTTTCTTTTATTTTTTTATCGCGGGAGCTCCGCCGAGCTCCCGCGATGCGAGCGCCCTCACGCACCAGAGCGCGCTCCTCCTCTCCACTCACTCTCCGCTACTCCGCCCGCACCACCTGCTGCGGTTGCTAGGAGCGAGGATAAGCGCGCGCGCCCGCAGCTGTTGCTATGGGAGAGGGAGTGAGAGCGGAGAGATAACACCTGCCGGCGCGCGGACACCTCCTCAACCTATCCTCCTCCCCGCGGACAACGCCGGACAACGCCAACGCCGGATGCCTGACATAGCCCGACTAAGAAATGCATTCGCATTTAAAATAGCTGTGCGACGCGCGAGTGCGTCGCGTGGCCCTAACTCCGCGTCCCTAGCCATGTTCTTAGCTCGCCCCGCGAAAAATAGCAGCCGCCCAACGGGGAAGACACGACGCGCGTTGCGTTTCCCTCTGGTCGGGCAGCGTTCAATAACTCTAACATGCCGCGAGTAGGCGACCTTAGCCCAAGTTCGGCGCCCAATCATTGACGCTCTTCTGGCTGTCACACCGCTTTCAATGACTCCGCTCTCACCGTACAGCTACCACAATCATCTATGACCACGAGGGTTTCTTTAATCGTTCATCATAGACATTAGTCGTCGGGATACAGATGTACCATCAAGCGTCAACGTGGATGCATCCACGGTTAAAGGGTGCTATAACTGTCAACACACCAATAGACATTGTGCAAGCTCTCTTATATCAATGTGCAGTAAACATTCGACTACTTCCTGTAAGGACACGTTTCACTTTCGTGTTATACCGATTCCTATCACGGAGGGATCAACCATGTTTTTTTACCCCCCTCCCTCCCTGCGTAGCTTTCAGCGCGCTCGCTAGTACGAAAGGAGAGAGAAAGGGCTTAAAGCGTGCTACGAATCCCGGTAACCCCGCGTGTACTCAACGGATTCTAAATTTTTTTGCGGCAGTCTATTTGTAAGGCAATAAGCTATTTTAATGAACCCATTTGCCGATTACTTGGGAAAGTCTTGCAGGGCCCCTTTAAGGACCACCTAACGTGCAATGGAACGAAGGATGATGGGATACCCGATATCATATAGTGCACATTATAAAGGAAAAGGCGAACCTGGGCAGGTCACGCAATGAGAAGAGCAGATAACAGATGATCAGTTAGAACGATGGCCGGGATAGAGAGACACGTGGGTAGTCCGGCCGTATTGGAACGTCGGTCGGAATAGGCACCAGTTGATGGGAAGCGCGGCCAAGAACGATAAACGGAGCGATGAAACTGAGATTTGAAGGCATAAAATGAAATCACCTCGCACAGGACAGGGTGGGTGGAGACAGGCCTTCGTCCAGCAGTGGACATAAGATAGGCTGATGAGGATGTAACACTTGCTTCGCGTACAACTCTAGACATGGAATTCATATTGTTCAGTCATAAAATTAAAGTTATATGCAACTGGTCGCTCCACAATGGCATTGGGAAAGAATGCAACTAACGCTTGTTCAAAGTGATAATTAGCTTATGTGTACATCTTAAACCATGCTCAAGCAAAAGGAATAACGCTGTATGTGGTTACCTCCACCGAAATTAACGTAAATTTAGTACTAAATATAAGTTAAAAATCGGAAATTAACGTAAATTTAGTACTAAATATAAGTTAAAAATCGGAGATGGTGACAGCGCAGCGTGCTCTCGCCAGAAGAACAAGCGTCCACAGCAGCAACGCGAATACAAACAGCAAAAGCGGATAATGTGATCAAAATCCCCTATGCCGAAAACGAACGTCGCCGTAAGCAGTCGCTCGGGCCGGAGGAACGAGCGGAGACGTGTCTACAGCGGAAACGCGAATACGGTTTCGCTGGTAATCCGTCCCCGCATTAATATTGCGGCCCCACGATTTCTTTATTCTATTAGTCATGCGAACGCATCGAAAACGAAGTGCACGCGGCACAGCTCGCGCGACTTTAACACCAGACGGCGCAGCTGGCGGAGTGTGCTGACGTAGCTGCGCTCGCCACGGCGTTGTGTGGTGAGGCTGCTGTATGACGGAGGCTCTGAAAAATTGACGTTAAAGAGGAACTAAGCATTACTACTAAAATAGGCGGACAAATACATGTTAAATGGGCCCTGCAACACTTTTTGAGCATGGTCAGAAAACGTTGCCGATCGGTAGCCGAGGCTCCCGAGAACAAGTCTTGATTATGCGCTATTTTTTAAAAACTCTACCGACGAGGAAGGCGTAGAGACGAACAGAAGTAGACGAGACAAAGCGCAACTTTCAACTGATTTATTTCGTGCGTTGTTCAAATATACAGGGTGTTTCAAGAAATGTGTCCACTATTTTTAAAAAATCAGGAAATTGCGGCATTTGCTCGCTGTCTTCACAGTTGCTTTTTCTGTAGCGGCAGGCATCTTAAGATGGCTGAAGACATGATTTGGGACAGTAATTAAGAAAGTTAAATTAATTAACTTTTTTTAATTAGCGGAGTTAGGTGGTTAAGTCCAAAGGGAGAATTGAAGTCCTTCATGCGAAAAACCCATTTCAGCATTGAGATTTCAAAAAAAGCGGCCTCTATTATTTATTGTGGCGTAATGAAGTTCAGGCAAATTCAGCGGCCGAACCGAAACCGAAACGCGGAAGAGCGCAACTGCCACATTCGTCTGAGACGTCCACAATGAGTGAACGCCATTATATGAACCATCAATTGACTTCTTGGTGTGAGTGTGTGGGCTGCGCTTGCAGTAGTAGCACGCATGACGCACATACGTTAACGAACGCAGAAGCACTGCACCTCTGTGACCGTTGTCTTGAACAGTGACGTCATTCTAGTCGTCTGCTTGTTGCGCTCATCGGTGCCTGGGTTTCGGTTTCGCCATTGAATCTGCCTGAATTTCATTACGCCACAATGATTAATAGATGCCACTTTTTCGAAATCTCAAAGCTGAAATGGGTTCTAGGCATGAAGGACTTCAATTTTCCCATTGGACTTAACCACCTAACTCCGCTAATTAAAAAGTTAATTAATTTAACTTTCTTAATTACTGTCCCAAATCATGTCTTCAGCCATCTTAAGATGCCTGCCGCTACAGAAAAAGCAATTGTGAAGACAGCGAGCACATGTGGCACTTTGCTGATTTTTAAAAAATAGTGGACACATTTCTTGAAACACCCTGTATATCGAGTACAAGGCACACGTCAGAGTGATAAAAACACAGACCCTCGCCGACACATTATCCACCCTTCGCGTTTTCAGCACGAGATTTACTTCTGCAGAAGATAAACGTAAGGACGGCATGCTCACGCAGTTTTGTTCACCCAGAGAAGCCTGATGGCTGCTTCAGAAACAAATCTCTCTTTTTCATCTTTCACGTGTTTTACAATTTTCGTTTTTTTTCAAATTCAGGTGCACACGAGCATCGATTACAATGTGTTGCTAGATTCCCTGGGTGGGTGACTTGCTCGCAATTGTACCGATGCTCTCTAAGTCTTGTGTTAATGCATCTCGAAGTTTCTTCTATGTATTGTTTTCCGCAGGTTAGCGGAATACTGTACACTACTTCTACGTCACACTCGACAAACCTCTGCGCATGTTTTATCTGACATCTATTGCATTTTCTGGTTTCATTTGCATTGTTGACTTTGTTACAAAGACTTATCAGTTTTTGTGGTGCTGCGAATACAACCGGGACGTCATGTTTGTTCGCTATCTTTTTTAGTCTATGTGATACACAATGTCTATGTGATACACAATGTACATGGGGGGATCACCACCGGCCGCTTCTCTCGCTTTTCGGCTTCTGCATTCTTTTTTGTTCCTGATATATCCCGTAGCCTTTTTACCGCAACAGATGCAATTATGGAGTCTGGAAAGCCACTTCTTTTCAGCCTCTACCTGGACATGCAAGCTTTTTGACATCAAATGTTCACATGATTTTTGAATTGACTGACATAAGCAGTTTCGCGCAACACTTCTTTTTACAATACATAGGATAAACTTCGAGATGCATTAACACAAGACTTAGAGAGCATCGGTAAGTCACCCACCCAGGGAATCTAGCAACACATTGTAATCGATGCTCGTGCGCACCTGAATTTGAAAAAAAAAAAAAATTGTAAAACACGTGAAACATGAAAAAGAGAGATTGGTTTGTGAAGCAGCCATCATGGCTTCTCTGGGCGAACAAAACTGCGTGAGCATGCCGTCCTTACATTTATCTTCTGCCGAAGTAAATCTCGTGCTGAAAACGCGAAGGGTGGATGATGTGTAGGCGAGGGTTTGTGTTTTTATCACTCTGACGAGGGCCTTGTACTCAATATATATTTGAACAACGCACGAAATAAATCAGTTGAAAGTTGCGCTTTGTCTCGTCTACTTCTGTTCGTCTCTACGTCTTCTTCGTCGGTAGTGTTTTAAAAAAAATAGCGCATAATCAAGACTTCGACATGAACCAACTAGCCCCAATCATTGCCTTACGCCCGAGGACACGCGAGCCAAATATTATAGCGCAGCACGCGGCCTGGAATTTACAATCAATTCTCAAAGGTAGCTAAAAATCACTTTCTCTTCTCTCGACAAATGACGCTATACAATCAAAAATCATTGCGTCATAGACTCAAGTTCCACACGATTGGCTGATTTGAGCGTTGCGCGCTCGGGAGTTACAGCGGTCGCCACGTGTCTACGCGCGCGCGCGCGCGATTGCCCTAAAAAGGCGCGCGTTCGAAGAACAAAAAATTGGGGCACCCGTAACCTTCGCCTGTAAGAGTTGAACGCGATAGCGATATCCTGTCCCTAGTGCGTACTTCAACCACTTAGTGCATACTTAGCTATGCGCCCACTACGTGGTGTTAAGGGAATACGCGCAGTAAAGTGTGTGCATTTTGTAATGGGTGGCCGGCTTTAAACCACGATGTCGTTATGATATTCACATATTCTGACGCCCTGATGGCAATGTGCGCTTGTGCCACGCAATTTTACTGCGATATTACATATTGTATTGTCACACCTGTATACAGGAGCCAATTTTTTTTCACTGCATTTCCAAGCAGAGGAAGTTATTTTCACTGTATTTCCAAGCAGACGCGTGGCTGTGCGGTAGAACACCTGCTTGCCACCCAGACGGCCTGGATTCGATCCTCACTTGGACCCGAAAATTTTTATTATTTATTTTAGTTGCATTTTTTTTCGATTTTTCGGTCACGGACAAGACGATGATTTTTCGCTCACAACCAACAACACCGACGCCGACGCCGGAATTTCTGCGAAACGAGCTCTTTAACGCTATCGCGTTAAGAAGTGCTCTAGGTCACGAGGCGCACGTGACGTACCTTCTTCTGCTGTGCCATCCCTCCCTGCTAGTACACTGTATCCCTGCTTAGCTTCCAGCGCTTTCGTAGGGACGAAAAGAGAGAAAGCGATTACAGCGGGCGACAAATCTTTGTAACTCCGCTCGTACTGGACGGATTCTAAAAAGTTTTGAGGCGGTCGATTCGTGAGGCAATCAGCTCCTTTAGTGAAGCCATTCCATGACTACTAGGAAAAGTGTTGCAGGGCTGGTGCCAAGGGAGGGCCCCTTTAAAGGGGTGGTGCCACCAAATTTCGAGGCTATAACAAGCCTGTTGTGGGTTTCCTCTGTATTCAAGGACCCTCCACACGAAGAGTCGGACACAGCAAACGTTTAGAATATATTTTAATTCACTTCCAAAGCGCACCTAAATGTTCATTCTCCCGATCGAGACCCATCACTAGCGGATCAAAACTGACGTAGCTTTATAGGAAGGGCAACGGAAGTTGTAGTGACGTCACATCGGATCTGCAGGGACGTGAGTGACATCCGGACCTCCGCAACGGACGTACCGGAAAAGCATCGGTTACTAGCCATCGCAACTGTCGGCGCGTTTGTTTTCGCTGGTGCTTGTGTGGCACGTCGAGAGCATACGATACTCAGCACGACGTGCGTCACAGCATTGTGTGGCCACGTGACCAAGCCTACTACATTTCTACGTCACTGCCAACTCGGCGCCCAGAAACCGACACCGAAAGTTGTCCGCATAAATAAGGCGATATTAAATTATTTAGCGAGGATACATGAATCTTGGTGCGTGTATCATGCTTCCTGGAGCTATAAGAAACGCTTGCGGCAAAGACCGCGCAAGCCACAAATTTGGTGGAACGTGACTTGCACACCTGCTTGTTCCTGTTGTAGAGCTTTGAAGCTGATGAATTCATCATTTTCGAACACTGTCAGAACGTTCTGAAACGACCACCCGAATGTGTCATGAAGGTGAGACGGGCAGCGCATTCACGCCGGGGTACAATGCAGAATATATAGTACACCGTGTTTCAGAAATGTCAGAAAATCCTCAAAAATAAGGGAAATGCGGCAACGTGTACAACGGCAGGCATCCTAAAATGATCAGAACCAACCATTAATTGCAGATATTAAAACAAATTTTTAAGTACTTCGATGGTTGATATAACGACACTCGCTCATTCCGAACATCTCCGAAAACTAGATTTCATCACTCAGCAATAATTACTAGCGCCCGC
The DNA here is from genome assembly GCA_030522465.1 of Rhipicephalus appendiculatus. Taxonomy (NCBI): domain Eukaryota; kingdom Metazoa; phylum Arthropoda; class Arachnida; order Ixodida; family Ixodidae; genus Rhipicephalus; species Rhipicephalus appendiculatus. The sequence continues at coordinate 189,593 of JALIZH010014833.1, read as the reverse complement.
TTAAGGGAAATCGCAATGTGGCAATGGGCTCTTCGCAGGAAAGGGTCTATTTCTCCCACTTCATCTGACCTCCTGTTTCCACTAATAACTAAATTTTCCTAATTACTGGAGTAAATCATGTCTCTATACGCGTAGTGCGCCGCCTATAGAGGCGCCACTAAAAGCCACCTAGCGGGCGCCGGCGACAGTACACTCGGGGAGCCGAGCAGACGACGGCGCATTGCATAGCGTTGCTGCAGGGGATGGCTGAAGTACGCGGTTGCGATTTTCCATACGTTGGGGTGCCTGACAGCTACTTCTGCGGTGACAGCTGCAGAAAAGGCGTGGGACTCTACAAAAGTGGCCACGTGCACGAAGTTAACGGAATTTGGACAACCCAGTGCGCATACGTGCCAGGTGCGTCCCGCAGACCAGCGTGACAAAGCCCAGCTATGAAGTGGAGCTCGTGGTATTAAAACTTGTTGGGCTAGTTGGTAACTCGTCATATTGAAAGTAAAATTTAGAGTGAACTTCTAATGACAGACGTGCTGATGATTTCACGCTCCTTCCGAGAACCTGCGTATTTGTAAACTGTCGTTCACATCCACATGCGGCAGCATGTGCCACAAGATGCGCGTACTTAACCTCGTTTTTCTTAACTTTTTGCGCATGCTCCCTAAGCCGGTCATTTAGGCATCTCTCGGTTTGCCCGACGTACAATTTTCCGCAAGATAATGGAATGGAGTATACAACCCCCGTGGATCACTTAAAGGCGCCCTGCAACACTTTTCTAAGTAGCCATGGAATGGATTCACTAAAGGAGCTTATTGCCTTACGAATTCACTGCCGCAAAAATTTTTAGAATCCGTCCAGTACAAGCGGAGTTACAAAGATTTGTCGCACACTGCAATTGCATTCTCTCTTCTCTCGTCCCGACGAAAGCGCTGGAAGCTAAGCAGGGAGGGATGGCACGGGGGAAGAAAATACGACACGCGCGCCTCGTGACCTCGAGCACTTTTTTCTCTCTCTTTTTTTTTTTCTTCGAATATGCCGCTTTGCAGTGCGATCGCGCGCGCACGCGTGGACAAGTCGCGGCGGCTTTAGTAACGACCGAGCGCGCCATGCTCAAATAAGCCAATGGCTGATACAATGGCGGTGACGAGTGATTTTTGAGCTTGCAACGTCATTTGTCGAGAGAAGAGAAAGCAATTTTTATCTGACTTTGAGAATTTATTGTGAATACCAGGCCGCGTGCTGCGCTATAATATTTGGCTCGCGTGTTCTCGGGAGCCTCGACTACCGATCGGCAGCGTTTTTTGACCATGCTCAAAAAGTGTTGCAGCGCCCCTTTAACGAAGACCTTCTCATGTTTTTTTCTGGCAACCGCGTCTCTTGCCATTGCAAATGCGCGGGCACAAATTGCCGAGTTTTTCTGGCGCCATAAAGACCAGCGGCACACCATGTCTTGCAGCCACCTTCTAAAGGTTGTGGGAGAGCTTATGCAAGTACGGCATCACTTGAGGCTTGGAACCCGATGGATCCCAAGCAGCTCCATCCCTTAGTGTTCCACGTTTCAGCTTCTGCATAAGTGACTCGGCGACCGTGTGAAATCATCAGCACGTCTGTCATTAGAAGCTTACTTTATTGAAACAAACAAGGATCGTTGTGTTAGCGAGCCGTCCGTGATGTTGTATCAAAAGGAAATATCTTTTCTCGAGGCAAGGTGTTAGTGCTCCTAGCGGCTTTATCTCTTTCTTTTTTTGTAACTTTGTTGGGTGGTGGCCGGTTCCTGTATCGCTTGTTGATTCTTTGCACATGCGCACTATTGTTGATCATTGTTTTTCTCTTGCGCATCTTCCTGACCGTATAAAAGAAGGTCAGTCACGCACAATAAACAGTTGGTAGTGAGCGCTGTGCGTGGTGTGTGCATCCTGAGTGATAGCGTGTGTGAATGTGTGAGTGTTTCGAGGGTTTTCCAAGTTGCGCTAAATCTCACTTTCAAAAGCTCGTGGTAAGTAGCCGGTTTCTTTTGTTCACTGATGCGACGCCTCGTTCTGTTCTCGTTGTTCTTCAAATTTAACCTTTGTTGCAATGTTGGTTCTGTACGTATTATTAATAAATACACATCGTATGGGCGGACTGATATTTAAATGTTCCGAACTCGCACGGTGAGATGCCGGCACATGCAGCGATCTTGCTACCGCTGATTACACGTGCCAATATTGCAGATGGAATCCCCTGGTAAGGGAAATCGCCAAACGTACGGGTGAATAAACTGAGAGCTAGCGCCGCACCGCCGATGCCATCCCGTTACGTCCGTCGATCTGCGCTACCAGCTGCTTTTTTAGCAACTTGAAATTCTCTCGCTAACCTGCTTCAAACTGTACAAAGCAGTAGTGTGAGTACGTTAGCGCTTTAGTGTTACAGAAAGAATTCGCACGATGTATTTAAAAGCGGAGAAGCGCCGACCCCGTTAGATAGGCATGCCAGCAAGGCCTCGCGGGGAATGAGTAAAACCGCGTTCCGGGCGAGTTTTTGTAGGTGTTTGAGCACCCCACCACACAATTGTTTTTTGACATATCTTGAACGCTCCGGCCACCACACACATGCGTCGTACACTGCTTATTTCACTCCGACAACGTGAACGACGCGGGAACACACGAACAACGACGTACAAACCTACGGTGGACGTCTGCTCACTGCCCCGAGAGTAACGAGCAAGTTCGCCACCACTGGCGCTTCGGTCGGCGTGCATTAGGCGTATAGTCATCTTATGCGCCTGCCGCTACAGAAAAAAAACAAACAAACAAAAAAAAACGTATGGTGTCTCCACTACTGTGAAACCTGAGGGAATGAGTAGCACGGGCACCCAGCGGTTCCCGTTTGTAGAGTTGCCACTGCTGTTTACCAAAGCGTCGATGACGCCAATGTTTGAGGTAAGCATGCATGTAGGGTTTCCCCCGGCCCGAGTAGAACCTTCTTAGGGAGATTCGCGAACTCGGTGTGCGACATGTGCGCTACTTCTTGCTGCGCTTTATCGACTTCCTGCTTGCTACTGATGTTGAGATACGCGTAGTCTGCAGCGGTTCCGTCAGGTTGTTTTCCCCATCAGATGTAGCGTCGCAGCGCCGGCGAAGCGTAGGGGGAGGGGCATCGCTAGCTCGGCAAGGCGGTGGCGCCCTCTCTTGCGCGGCCCGAGTTAGCCGCAGGTTTCCGAAAAGTTGTTAGCTCTCTTTTTGTTAATTCATTGCGATTGCTTCTTGGTTATTTCTTTTTAACTGATTATGTTATGTTTGTTCGTTCATATTTACCCGGTTTTGAAGATTGCTAGCCTTGTTATGCCTGTATTGAGCGTTTTACCACGGCCACTACATAAATAACCGTGGTTTTACTGTGAGCGTGATCATGCCATATGAAATGCATGGATGGACAAGGCGGGCACCTAAAGTGATCTGCACTTAAAATTAACTAGGAAAGAGGCGAGAGAATATTGTACTTCCCCTATTTCTGAGCATTTTCGGACCAATTTTATGAAAAACAAGTGCATGTACACTGTGCGCCGCAGAAAAAAGCGGAGAAGCGCCGACTACAGCAACACGAATACAGACAGCTAAAGCGCGACCATGCAAAGCAGAGAAATGTTCAGGAGCGCGTTTTTGAAGAACAAGAACTTGACGATGAAACTACACCGACGAAAGCGAGTACGGACAGGAAAGACACTCAACTCGCAATTGAGCCAGATAGGCACGGAATAATCCCGTAGGCAACCGCGCATGTGCCAGAACCAGTATGCCTCTTGACAAAAACATGCTGACCAAAAGAAAATATACACCACAGGCAGAACCCCCCCCGCCCCCCCCCCCTAACACTCCCTCGACTTGCCCCCTCCCGCGAATACATTCCACACCAACTCGGCACCTCCCTCCGCTCTTAAGGCTGGTTCACACCGAAGGCGGAGCGGCAAAGCGGGAAAGCGGGCTTTTCGAAGCGGCGAGGCGGCTAGTGCGCGCACCTGTTCAGACTGCACGCCCCCCTTCGGCTGCGCGCGCGGCCGAGGAGGCGGGGCATCGCGTGCGTGTCACTATCACGTGGCACTGCTTCTCCCAAAGATAACCAGCGCCACCGCCGCAGCGCGTTCTGATTGGCTGCGGCAAAGCGGCGACCTTGGGCGGGCGGCAAAAAATTGGTCCGGGAGCAATCGGACATGTCGCCTCGTTTTCCGCCCGCTTTCGCCGCCTGGAGAGGTTTTCCCCGCTTTCCGCCTTGCCGCTTGGCCGCCCCGCTTTCGGTGTGAATGAGCCTTTAGACAAGCACTCCAACAAACCCGCTCCCACCCCCACCTGACATCGAAATTCTGGATAACCTCCCGCGGAGAAGGACGAACGTCACCGTCTGCAGTCTTTCACGCCGGAGAAACGAGCAGAGGTGTCTACAGTAGAAACGCGAATACAGCTTCGCTGATAATCCATGCCTATATGACTTAGAAGAACGGAGCGTTGGGCGAGTTGGTATTGCATTGTGAATGGCAATTTTGCGCAAAAAGGGACACACGAAAACGAAAGGAAGAACCCACAAGACTAGCGCTAGTCTTGTGGGTTCTTCCTTTCGTTTTCGTGTGTCCCTTTTTGCGCAAAATTGCCATTCACAATGCCTATATGAATAGTGCGGCACCACAAATTTTGTGCCACAAGCCAGATTTTCGTCACGTGGACCTTTTCACGGGCCGGGGCCCTGCGACATTTTCAAGCGAAGCTTAATTGTTACTTCTCCGAGTTCTTGCCTTAGTTATGATTTCGGTGGTGGCGGCGTTGTACTCGGAAAACCCTGCGCCTGCGAGTGTACAGAAACGCGGCCCTCGAAGGCGCGCTGGTCAGATGCGTATTTATTCGCACCGTTTTCCAACAATCCCCTCTCGATCGTGGGGCTTCTCAGCCATCGGCCGTTTCTGATATGGAGATCTGGCGTGTTAGCGAGGTCATTCGCCAATTCACGTTGACACATTTCACTGTTGCCGGGATATGAACGCATGACCGTTGCTGTCGTCTGTATCAACTCAAGTCTTGCGCAGCTAAACACGTGGATGAAGGTCAGATTCCCGTCGTGGAGAAAGGGAGCAGTGCGATAGAAAAAGTTGTAGGTCAGTCACGCCAAGCTTAGCTTGCCCCCATCTTCGCGGTAGGAAAAGGGTTCCTACATGTTTGTGAAGCAAAAAGGAATCCCGAGATGAACGGAAAAAGAACTAAAATTTTGAACAAGATAACTCAAGCTTTTTAGTCTTCAAAGTTCAAGAGCCGAAAGACCACGAAACGTTTCCATTCGCTTCACTTTGCCAATGACGTCATTCGCTGGTTCCAATCACTACGCGCCTCCGAGAAATTTACCGGAAGTCTCGCTTTATGATATCCTTCATGTATTATCTTAACACCGCTCTTCGTGACGGCGTTAATTGTTACTATGCTTACGACGAACCACGTGCGTCAGGCAGCGGACTCTCCCGAAGCGTAGCGCAGGCCCCCTGCTTGGGCCTTTCCGAAATCCTACAGCATCGGGAGAAGCCAGAGCCTAGCGAGCAGAAGCAGCAATATTTAAGTATAATTTACAATGCGCACTATAAAATTTAACCTCAAGAGCAGGATACTCGCACAAAATGATTTCGCCAACGGTATCACAGTGCTACTTGGGAGCCCGGCACCGGCAACCCGTGGCAAGGAACGGAAACACCACTCCCCTGTCGGCTTTTGGCCAATAGCATGCTATCGGTTGTGTGACGCCAAACGGCAGGTGCCGGTAGCTCCGTCGAGGGGGGAGCGCAGAGAGAGAGAGGCAAAGGAAAGGCAGGGAGGTTAACCAGGTTATACCCGGTTTGCTACCCTACACGGGGGGAGGGGGGAAAGGGGAGGAAAAGAAGAGAGAAGGGAGCGCAGACCTCTTTATGAAAAGGGCGCCTGACAAAATGGCAACTTCTAAACTCTCCTTGCCGGACATTACTGCAACATTCGGCCGAGTTGTTCAAAGCGATGTCTGCTTTCCGCAGTATGTACTTTTTATCACCAAGCCCAAGGGGTGGCTCATGGCACACAAATCTCCAAGTTCGCTCGTTCTTGGCAGATTCGAGAAATTTTTGCGGCAATCGATTTGAGAAGCAATGAACTCCAACACCAGTGGCGTAAATCATGGGGGGGGGGGGTCAGGGGGGGTCCCTGACCCCCCCCTGTGCTCAGGCTGGGGGGGGGACACCCCTTGCAAGTGTCCCCCCTTGAGATTTATCTTCCATACGTCACATTTGAATTTCTTGACAGTAAAGGACAGCGAAGTTTCCGTAAAAACAACTCCGAAATCTGAAGCACCTTCAATGAACAAAAACGAAATCTTCTAGCCGGTACGCACGGTGGGAAATACCTTTATGCGTTAGCACAAGAAGTGCTACCATTTTTTACTTCATACATTAACCCGAATGATGCAGCTGCAGAGATGCTAGCGCCTGCCCACGAGTTGGTATTAGAAACTAACTTCGCCATGCGACGCAGCTTGTATGCCCAGTCCTATTTTTTGTCACCGGGCCCCGACACTCATGCTTGTTCTGTTATACTATTATTATTATTATATGTGAATGCATAATTTTAATTTTGTATAATTAAAATAAAGCATATATCTGTAAAAACAAAATGGCCGCCGTTGGAAGATGTGTGTCCCCCCCTTGTAGTCTTTATGGATTTACGCCACTGTCCAACACTGATGCCATTCGATGATTACTTGGACAAGTGGTTCAGGACACCTTTAAAGGGGTCCTGCAACACTTTTTGATCATGGTCAGAAAACGCTGCCGATCGGTAGTCGAGGCTCCCGAGAACACGCGAGCCAGATATTATAGCGCAGCACGCGGCCTGGGATTCACAATAAATTCTCAAAGTCAGCTAGAAATTGCTTTCTCTTCTCTCGACAAATTACGCTACAAGCTCAAAAATCACTCGTCACAGCCATAGGCTGATTTGAGCACGGCGCGCTCGGTCGTTACTGCGGCCGCCGCGACTTGTCCACGCGCGCACGCGCGATCGCACTGAAAAGTGGCGGATTCGAAGAAAAAAAAAAAAAAAGAGAAAGTGCTCAAGGTCACGAGGCGCGCGTGACGTAGTTACTCCGCTTGTATGGACGGCAGGGGGCGCAGCCAGAAATTTTTTTCGGGGGGGGGGGGGGGCACCTCCTTGATTTTGGGAGGGGCACCTCCTTGCAATGGTCATTTTTCGCTCTGCATGCCATGGCGAAAAATTTCGGGGGGGGGGCACGTGCCCGGTGTGCCACCCCCTGGCTACGCCACTGATGGACGGATTCTAAAAAATTTTTTTTTGCGGCGGTGAATTCGTGAGGCAATACGCTCATTTAGTGATTCCATTCCATGGCTACTAGGAAAAGTGTTGCAGGGCCCCTTTAAAGGGACACTAAAGTGAAACAATGACTCGGTTTAGGTTGACAAAATGCACTCTGAGAACTCATATGTTTCATTATCATAGGTTCATTATTAGCGGAGAAAATCAAGGTTAAAGTTTTATTTTTTTTTTTAATTTGGCGCCAATATCTGCGCGCGTGACGTCAGAGATTCTCAATGTATTTTCCGTATTTTCGTTACATTGGCTCGATGAAATTTTCTGAAACTTCGTATGCTAAGTCTATGGCACCCACAGATGACAATGCACCTCATTTTTATTGATTAGAAGCTACGTAGGACTCAGTAGACGCCTTCAGAATCTATGACGTCACGGTGTTTGGTGCGGGAATCTAAAGGTGGCGTCATCCATCCGCATTTTCTTTTCGCGTGTTTTCTCGCTTACCAAGCGTCGTGTCACGGTAAGAGTGGTGTTTTCGGGATTGTGAAATTGTGCTTAACTAATACGCGAAAAAAATCGTTTTCCCCTTTAGTGTCCCTTTAAGGCCTCGAGTGCCTCATCAAACACTAGCTTTGAAAAACACAGAGCGTCGTACAAACTATGCGCTCGGAGTTAGAGCCGGAATCGAAGCTAGGAATTCATGGCGGGCAAGTATTGTAACATAGCCATACCAGTGCTTGAAACTGCCTTTGAAAAAAAAAAAAAAAAAATCCCGTCCTGTAGTGTCAGGCAAGGAGTCTTGTTAACAGATGTGGCAGAAGCATAGAATCTCAGGCGTCACACCATTCAAATTACGTAGCCAGTTGAAAGCTGCCAACACGTTACGAAGAGCTCAGCCCTTTATAACTAATCATCAGACACTGCATCAACAAAGTGCGCAGCTGCTCACATGACCTCGCAAGCTCCTAAGATTATTAGGGGCGTGCGAATAGTGAAACTTCACCTCAAATCGAATACTACTGAACAGTGGCCAAAAATACCACATATAGACTGCAAACCATTTTATTTAAAATTAAAAGAAAGGACAAAGAAATGTAACCTACCCATGCACTCGAGCACATAACGCAGTGAGTGGCTACAAATTGTCACGAGAAACGGAAGCTGTTCCGCATGATCTGGTTTCAGGCAGTCTAGCCGTGATGTTATGGCGTTTCCAGCAGCTGAAAACATGCGCTTGCTGGGCACCTCAGAAGCAAGGATAGGGAGGTATCGCAAAGCAATTTTGGCGATACCTGGATGCAGCTGCAATGCTATTCCCAGTATTTCGAAGGATCATCCTTTCTTGGAATCGGGAGCTTTTTGAAGTATTTTTGAACCTCTTGACTATAAGGTCTGAGCTCGGTCTGGTGGTTATTTTTTGACACTAGTAGTTAGAGTCTCCCAGACTGTCCCCTGGGCTTCTTTGCTGGAGCAATGACTTGTCGATGGCTTCGAGCATAACAGATTTTGAAACTGCTTTTAAACAAAAGGCCTACAGTAACGACGTTAGCGTCAGTTTTAGCCACTCCACACTAAGCAAGTAGCACCATTGGCTTTTCCGAGTTTTAGAGATTCGCACTGTCACATTATCCGAAACTTCATATAGCTAATAGAACGTCAAATCAAATTAGTCTATTCAAGTTCAAAACTTTTTAACATTCGCACACCCCTAATGATGATGATAAAACAGTTGCACAGGATAACCTTCACCTTCGATTGTCTCAGATGAATGCATAACGGACCGTGGGAGTCTTGGACGGATGCTCTGTCAAGCTGCTTTTACTCTTATATGTCAGAACCAAGTATGTAAACATGCTTATTCAAAATAAACCGAACTACTTTGACTAGAAAGCCGGGCATCTTACCCTGCAGCATGTGGATGCTTGCCAAGAAAACGAAAGTGCATCTGCATAGGCAGCGAAGCTTGCCTGTGCGGCAATCACGCGAAAACTTAATTTCTTTGAAATTCTCCAATTAGAAATTACTAATGTGAAGGTCCAATACTCTGCTGTGGAGACAAGACATGTGGCAATCCTAACGTACTAGCGCTAAAGGAGGCACACCATTCCACAAGCATAGCATTTACTTTTATTTCCTCAACCCAGCCGATGAAGAGGGAAGGAAAAAAGCGGGCATACTCTTTCTTGTACCAAAGGAGTCTGCGTCTCGCGGATAGACGCCGCAGCATCAAGCAAAATCAATTACATTAAGAAGTGTGATCATTCTTTCAATTAAAAAGTTATGTACACTGCTCCTCTACTAGACAACTACAAACCTTCAGTAGCTTTTTTTTTTTCCACCAAGCTCACTTTTTCCTAGAAAAAGGGAGCCAACTTTGCGCGACACTTGCCCAGAGGCAAGAATCCAAGGCCTAAGATGCTGCATCGTTTGCAGAAGACCATGGAGAAATAAAAAAAAAAAAAAAAAAAAAAAAAAAAAAAAAAAAAAAAAAAAAAAGGTCACGCATTCCTGCAATTGCACGAACAAAAAAAAAAAAAAAAAGGCAACAAAAAACTACTCAGGTATGTACATGTCTCACGAGTACGTGCATAATGTCGCACACAACAGTGCACACTTAGGAAAAAAAAGAAAAAAAATTAGAATAGAAGTCCATTTGTATTTCTAATTAAAAAAAAAGAGACCACTATGTTTCGAAGACAACACGGTCAGCCGCTAGTGTTGTGGTTCCTTTTTGATCGGCAGCATGCGAGTCCCACACGCGGGGCTAAAGCTACACACTTTTCCACTACAGCAAAGTGCCACAGTTTAGGTCAACTAGGCAGGCAGCCAACATAGCACCTGTGGTAAACCGAGGCCAGTTGCCAAGAAAAAAAAAAAAAAAAAAAAAAAAAAAAAAAAAAAAAAAAAAAAAAAACACACAAGCCTGATTGTATATTACAGCCTGCTCAAAAAAAAGCCAAGGACTGCTCACATTCCCAAGCACAGCCACATCTCTCAAGCATGCCAGCGGTACACGCAAGTTGCTGAAAACCGGCACAGCGGCGAGTAATAAATACAGAGCAACTTGTCTTGGGTCCGAGAAACGAGGCAGCCGCGTTATGTATTGTCGGTAAAAAAATTACCTCTGAATTTTGGCTGTGTCTGTATGCCATGTGCTGCCGCTTCGTTAACAACACACGTACTACGTTTCCTGGGATGGAAGCGATCCCACAGGCCGCGGAAAGGACGTCTCATGGCACGTACAAAGAAACTAATTAAGCCTAAACGTGCTTTAAGAGCAAGGTGTTCGAAAGGTTCCTACGTGACAGGGAAATGAAGATATTGCAGGCAGACAGGACAGAAAAAAGAAAATTTCTAGAAGCAACTGTGCATGAATGTTGTAAAAGAAAGAAAACACAGCCAGGCAAGAACGAGAAGATGCAAGGTGAGAGAGAGGGGGGGGGGGGGGGAAGGAGGAGGGCACTTCCTTAGCAAGAGTCACTAGGCCAACGACGCTGCGAGCGTGAAGAAGAAGGTGCACAGGCATCATCGTTGACGTCACAGTCAGCATGTTTTTTTCTCCCTTTTTAGTCAGAGACCTCGCCTCCGTCTTCTTGCTGCAGATGCGCGTAGATATTTCGGCTTGTGTACACCTGCGCAGACACAAAACAAAAGAACCACGTGTTTACTATTTGTTTGCTCTTTCCTCCTAATAATATGCATTACTTTGCATTGATCTTTATTTTCAGGTTGCACTTTCAAAAGAATGGGCACAGGGAGTGCCCTTATTGTTCTGTGCACCTCACTTGGGCCGTGCCTTTGAAAGAGTGACCTTACAAGTAGCAATCGATGACAGTTTATCATCGATGTGAAACTGTCAGTGAAAAACTATCTTTCTCATATTAGGAATTACAATTTGAAAATACCGAAAGCTTCACTCTTACTGTGAGGAGACGCTTAATAGGCGAGAAGACGGGCAAAAAGAAAATAGATGGTGAAGCCACCATGAAGTTCCCACACAAGCACGCTGTGATGTAAAGATTTTGACAGCGTCTGCTAAGGACTACATAAACAGTTATAGCTCAGTATTGTTTACACACCGTGTTCTGAGGGACCCAAAGTTTTAACGTAGCAAATTTCAGAAAAATTTCATTTAACCAATGGGATCAAGATGTGCAAAGAGACCCTGAAATTCATGACATCTAGCTGACACTGGGCTGATGAAGTTTCCGTGCGAACTTCACAAATGAAGCTTTCACCTTTATTTCTTCTAATAATTATACGATGCTGACGAAATTAATGACAATATAGTTTTGAAAGACGTAATTTGTCTAAACTCACTGTTTCACTTTAGTGTCCCTTTAACTGCAGCGGTGTGCACGCTACAAAATGTCCAAGATCCCAGCGACAGGTGTCACACGATGCACTGCTGATTGCGATTAAGCCCGACAGGCATAAAATTTCTCAGCCTTGATTGGCTCCCTTTCGCAGTTTGCGTAAAGGAGCCATTCACAATAAAGAAATTTGATACGGATCAGTCCTGATTGCGATTTAAAGCGACCGTGGGACACCGGTATAAGAGAACGCCTTTCTACACGCAGGCCGCAACAAAAAAACAGTCCTCACAACTTCTTTGCCGTCATCGCTCTTGTGGCCGGAAGTGAGCTCTTGTTTGGAGAGCGGCCTCTCGCCACCGTTTCGCGTGGCGGGGCCGTCTCTTGGCCCGCTGCCTCCAGAGTCCGGTCGTCGGATGCGGTCAGCCGGCGGTCGCTTTGCAGAGTCGCCTGGTTCGCCTGACAAGTAACAAAAAAGAACAAACCACTATGTACAGTCTACTCTCGTTACAACAGACCATGATAATCCGGCAAAATGAGTCCGTTTTATCCGAAGTCCGTAATATCCAAACTCCGCGGGGAGGGGGTGCGTCACCGTGTGACGATCGTCAGTAGTATGAGGCACGCTAGTTCTGCTAATACATGCTGAACGTATTCGACAGCATGGTTAAGAAAGACTTCAACCACCGACAGTGGTTATTAACCAAATTGCAGTGCAAGTTGTAATTAATGAGCGAGCGATTGCTGTTACGGTAGGTGTAGGGATGCTATGTGACACCTGCAGAGCAGCAAAGCGTAGCCCGATATTAAATGCATTTCCAGCAGGCTTTTTAAGCCACTTCTGTTGATCGGCCTGGAATAAATTCTTTCGTATTTGTGCGGACGGGAAGGCATATTTAAATGGGGCCGCCTATTGACCGCTGGGAGCTCCCGTGCAGCCTCCACGGCTCGCTGGACAATCCAAACTTGTTCCAGAGAGTTCTGAACTGAACAGCACCAAGACACCTCTAACATTAATATACTAATTTAACAGTGGAACTCACCTGCTTGGTGCACGAGAACGTCTTACTTTCAAAACTTTGGTCGCGATGCCTAACAACGTTACTGCAGTGAGTGACAAACGTCTAATGCAAACCACAAACAAAACCTTTTTATTTACACTTAGACCGAAAAGAAATTTGCGATACGAGATTGGCGGGCACCCTTGAGCGATGATGCAATCACTTTGCACCGCGTTTCAAGTCAGCTGCAACACTTGAACGTACTTGAACCATTCGTGTGACCAACACGCTCTCAGACTGGCTTGGCTGAAGGCTTGGCTTGGCCGAAAGCCATCAATGTTGCCAGCCGCAACTTAAAATTACCGCGGCTTTAGTGTGTAGAGAGCGGCGTGGTCAAATCTGTTGTCAGCGCCTCGTCAATGCGGCAAAAATACGCTTTATGCGCCCAATTTTGACAAAAAATACAACTGATTTCGTCCACTGTAGCCGATAGTCCGTTGTATCGCGGTCCGTTAAAAGTGAACTTCGCTCCATTAGTTTACTACACAGACCGAAACTTAGGCTGAATAATGGTCCATTGTAACCGAAAGTCTGTTGTACCCGGGTCCGTTATAACGAGCGTAGACTGTATGCCTGTACGGTTGGTAGCCGTTATCCCAATGTGGAGGCGCAAAGCATATCTTTCGAAAGGCAGCATCATCCAGTGGTATTCGTTAAGAGAGCTTTCCCTCTTGACAATAATCACCAATTGAAACGTCCCGCCCAAGAATGCTAGTATCTGGGGTTTTACGTCCCAAAACCAAGATATGATTATGAGGGATGTCGCAGTGGAGGGCTCTGCTCTGGAAATTTTGACCATTTGGTGTTCTTTAACGTGCACCGACATCGTACAGTACACGGGCCTCTAGCATTTTTGCCTCCGTTGAAACGCGACTGCCGCGGCCAGGATCAAACCCGCAACCTTCGGGTCAAGCAGCCGACCATTGTAACGGCTAGACCGCCATGGCAGACGCTGCCCAAGAATGTCTACGGACAGAACTGTGGCGAATGTTTGACCCTTTCTGAAGCTGAACATACGAGGTCTGTTAGAAAAGTATCCGACCTTTGGTGCAAGAAAAAAAACTGGCATAATTGGAGCGTTGGAAACCTAGTCCCCCTCAAAGTAGTCCCCTTGGGACTCCACACACTTCTCCCAGCAGTGCTGCCATTGTTGGAAGCATTCTGAGAAGGCCTCTTTCGGAATGGAGTTTAGCGCAGCTGTCGTTGCAGCCATAATGTCCCCCCCTTGTCTGAAATCGCTCTCCTTTCAATGTCCTCTTGAGTTTGGGAAACAGCCAGAAGTCGCAGGAGGCCATATCAGGAGAGTAAGAAGCCTGTTGAACTACAGGAGTCTGACTTTTCACCAAAAAAGTCTGAACCAAGTGGGAGGAATGTGCAGGAGCATTGTCGTGATGGATGCGCCAGTTTCCTGTTGACCACAACTCAGGTCTCTTGCGCCGCACAGCATCACGTAGGCGACGGAGGACATCCCTGTAGTACTGTTTGGTGATTGTTTGACCCTGTGGTGCGTACTCGTGGTGTACCACACCGCGGGAGTCAAAGAAAGCACTCGGCATCACTTTGACGTCGCTGCGCACTTGGCGGGCCTTCTTTGGTCTTGGTGACGTGGAATGCTTCCACTGTGACGACTGGAATTTGGTTTCCGGGTCGTACCCGTACACCCAAGACTCGTCACCAGTGATAATGGTGTTCATGAAGTTAGGGTCACTGCTTGTGAAATCCAGCATGTCCTTTGAGACTTCAACACGAAGTTGCTTTTGCTCCACCGTGAGCAGTTTCGGCACGAATTTCGCCGCAACTCTCTTCATGGCCAAATCTTCGGTCATAATGGAATGTGCAGAGAAAGTGCCGATGCCCACCTCTTCCGCAATTTCCCGGATAGTCACATGACGGTCCCGCATCACCACAGCGTTCACTTCGGCAATGACCTGGTCATTTCGGCATGTTGATGGCCGACCGGAGCGTGGCTCGCTCTCCACCGATGTGCGGCCGTCTTTAAACCGGTTGTACCACTCCTTAATCTGTGTGCGGCTCATAGCGTCGTCACCGAAAGCCGTCTTGATCTTCCCAATGGTTTTCACTTGGCTGTCGCCCAGTTTCTGGCAAAATTTGACGCAGTAGCGCTGCTCCAGTCGCTCCGTCATTTTCCTTGCAATGAAAAACCGACGAGAGCACTGCGCACTACCTCACTCAAACGCTGCGTCCCAGCGACTGACGCTATTGGCAGGTGGGGAAAAAAATTCAAGCATGCGCACGAAGGTTCAAGGTCTGGCTGATGCAAGCGCGCTTGTTTCAAATCCATCAGGTGCTTGCAAAAAAAAAAAAATAAGGTCGGATACTTTTCTAACAGACCTGGTATTTTCAAGGGTGAATTACACTCATACTTTAATGTAACGAGCACAGCCTTGCCTTAAATATAGGGGTACGAATATATGTTTATTAACAAATTTTCAGAACTAGCTAAGTTATTTTTGTGTCATGCGATTTTGTCAATGAAAATCTCGTTCATTCAGATTTCATGGGACCGGGAAAACCGTCCGAATGAACCGAATGTCGAATTATCAGAAGTGTCAAGAAAACAATAAAGAAAAGTCTACTATAACAATGCACTTTCATTTTTTTTCACAAATACGTAAATCCAGCACTCACTTAGCAAAAGAGCAGTGTATGCTGCAATTTTCGTCATTAGCCACTTCAGAATGTGCCCGCTGCTCAACACTCCTGCATCTTAAGTTGAAACATTCTCCGAACCTATGCCTCATTATGTACCAACTACAGTCGAACCCACTTATAACGATCCTATCGGTTATAAGGACCATATTTCACTGCACTTACGATTTTCCTATGCTACCCATTCAAACTGCGTCCACATATAGCGAACATTTTTCAAAGCCTCCTACTTTTACAACGAACACTTCCAACGCAGTCGCGGTAAAAATATGGCGCATACGAAGCTAAAAAAAGTTAAAACGGGCTTTCTAAAGCATGAGAGAGGCGCGCGCTCGTGCGTGCCCCGCTAGTTAACTCGTCGCGAAGATGCCATAGATAGGCGAGCGCCGTACACAGACTTTGGACGCTGCAAGCAAGGTTGCTCACTTTCCAGGCGTTTCTTCAGTGGCAGAATGGCAGTGAGGAATAAAAAAAGAAAGAAATAGGAGGCAGCATGAAGCCTTGCGGGCAGCTTTCTCACGGCAACCTTTTATGGCGCCGTTCTTGGACCGCATACGCGATGAACCTATGCCTTGGAATGCAAGAAGCCGTAAAATGCAAAAAGCGATAACTTTTCGTCGCATAAAAGTACACTGCGTTGAAGCCACCATGTGCCCCATAATGTCTTTCGTCTTTTCGGTTACAGAAGAGACCGGTGGATCATTTGGTAACGACTTCCGCGCGATTGTATCAGAAGATAGTGAAGGCGAATGTGCCGGCCGGCGATACTCGTGAAATTATGGCTTATCGCTGACAACCTTATCACAGTCATCTGCACATATATCTGCTCGGCTGCACGTGTGGCGTAAACTCTTCATAGTGCCGGTGGTACACGCAGTACAAGCGCGCGATGCATGCCGTTTGCAAGTTCGCCGCCGCCACGCTGTGCGAGATAAAGTGCGCATCGCTTTTAGAAACGAAAGTAGCTCGATCGCTTGTGTCAGCGGCACAGGCACCGAGACACGCCTTGTCGTGCAGGACCGGCAGAGCAACGCGGAGACATAGAGTGCGCATTGCTTGCAAAATGCTTGTCTTCGCCGCGTTGAACGAACAGGCTACTCGCCGCACCCGTGCACGGTGCAAAGTGAAGAGGGCACAAATAGCGCATACCGTATTTGCACGAATATAACGCGAGTTTTTTTCCAAAAATTTGCGAGTTAGAAAGGCGCCTCGCGTTATATTCGGGTTCGTGACAAAGTGACACAAATATAGTGCGAAATTTTTTCCAGCCCTTTTTTTTTCTTTAAAATCTTTGTCCCTGTAACGTGCGCCGCACGTTCCAATTTGGCGGGTTCATTGCACCATATAGCACATTTTATTCCCACTTGCGCCTCCAGTGACCGCGCGGGAAGGCACCGTGGCGCCGACGCCTGCCTGGCGTCTCGGAGCACCGCCGCTCAGTACGGAAACCTCGTGCGTACTGCAGTCGACACACGCGCCACCACGGTATGCTGCGGCGATCGTATTGTGCCGCTAGCGCTGCTAGCGCCACGGGAGCCACAGTGGCAACACCACGAAACGTGGACAACAACAGTCATTTCGGACGCCTCGCGCCTCGCTCGTCGCTGTGTTCGGATCGCAGTTTCTTCCGCATTGCCTGTCATAATGAACAAGAGGAATCAACACACTGCCACATTTAAAAAACAGGGGATCCTGCTGGCCGAAGAGAGAGGCAATTCAAGTGCGGCGCGGCATCTCGGAGTTACGGAGTCAACCGTTCGAGGCCTGCAGTTCCAGCTTTCCCGTTCCAGCTTTCCCGTTCCAGCTTTCTCGTCTGTTTTGCTAGTGTCTGTGGTGTGCCGGTGTCACTGGGGCGCACGTAACCCACGACGTGCCTCTTCGCGGTTCTCAGTATTTTGCCAGCGTCCGTGGAGGGCCGGTGTCACGGGGGCGGCCGTAACCCCCCGAGTCTGACAACCGATGCGACACCAAACAGAACCCTGCCCCAGCCTCGAACGGTTGACTCCGTCACACTTGAAGCAGCGAGGAAGAACAATCAAGAGAGCAAGTGATTCTATCATTTTCGACGGCTATAAATAAAGCTCTGCGGGCGACCACTTTTTGATTGCTGTTTAGAGTTGCATCAGTTCGCGTTATAATCGTAATAAACTTTTTTTTTTTTCGTTGAGACCGATAGTACCCCCCCTCGCGTTATATTCGCGGTCGCGTTATTTACGTGCAAATACGGTAAATGTGCATAATACAGCAAGCGGCCCGGCAGTGACGGCGCGAGCCGAGTAGGCGACGCGCTGCGCGC
The DNA here is from genome assembly GCA_030522465.1 of Rhipicephalus appendiculatus. NCBI lineage: Eukaryota > Metazoa > Arthropoda > Arachnida > Ixodida > Ixodidae > Rhipicephalus > Rhipicephalus appendiculatus. Next base: position 171,952 of record JALIZH010014833.1, on the reverse strand, counting down.
AACTAGCCAGGGATGATCGGCTCCACGTGGCGGTACTGCGCTTCAACGAGATGGTGTCAGTTCATTGCAAAGGTGGCTTAATTCACTCGTGGATGTAGTGGGCGTCGCTTCACAATGCGAAAAGGATTAACTTGTCACTGGAGGGGTTTTTAGCGCTTTTCAATAAAAATTCGCAAAAAAAAAAAATAGCGGATTGCTCGCCAAGTGCGCGTTTTTTGAGGGCGAGTCCATATACAACGAACTATTGATATAATGACCACTTTTCGCGGCACTTTCGAGTTCGTTATAAAAGGGTTCGACTGTACACGGTTCTCGATGGCGACCACACATTTCAGAAAGCCCGCGGCTATTTTGGCCATCTGCGAACACCGTTTTCAGTCCTTTGTGTTGCACATTCGTGGTCGTTCACGCTTGGCATGCTCCGAGGAACGTCCAAATTGTGTGGCGGCCAAAGATGGCCGAACTAACGAGTTTGAAGCCATTCAAAAATGCATGTGCTGGCCAAGACCAGAGGATATCCGAATTATCCAATTTTCCCAATTAACGAGCGTTGAATTGAGCGTTCCTTAAGGAAAAAAAAGAATGCTAGCACATTTGGCGACACAGGAATGTTAAGATTAAGGCAATAACTAGCTGCTCTGCTTGGATTTACAGCAAGCAGATGTCATACTTACGTGAATTTCTACTAAGCACTGGATTGAAAAACGGAACAAACACACACACTTAGGAATGACGAAGAAGAAAACATGGCACAAAGAAGGGGAAAAAAAAGCAATGAATTTACACAAACAGGCAGAAAGATCAGTGTAGAACTAAGCTGGAACAAACGTTACATGCACGATTTGAAATACGCACCACAAAACATTACCAAGGTTAACTGTGTACAGCCGAGGACACGAATAATCATGCAAACACCTAGAGCACAGAGACAGATGACTCGGTTGTATCGAGCAAATAGTTGTAAAAGCCGGTTCTACATTCTCCCAGAGACCAAGACAGACGGAATACAGTAGACTCTCATTAAATGGAGCCTGAAGGGACCAGGAAAATATGTTCCATTTAACAGGAGTTTCGTTTACCAAGAGATGAACAGGGGTGCAGAATACAAGTACACTAGAATCTCGATAAACGGAAATCGCTTAAACGGAATTGCCGCTTAAACGGAACAGTAGCCCGTAAGTTGGTTGGTTTTGTATTCAGATAAGGTAAAAAGAACTTTCGGTAATCGGAACTAAAATTTCCGCTTCACCGTGTAAACGGAACCGAAAATAGAACTTCTGGCAGACCCATCGCCATGAGCATCAGCCTTTTCCGGTTCCGGCTGTTTTTTTTTTTTTCTTCCCTCTCCAGCCTCGTAAGCCTCGTTGGCCTCGCCTCGTTGGTAGTCGGCGCAACGAATGCAACATCGTTCGGTCTCTGTTCGAGTCGCCTAGGTTCCAGCCGCATAGTTCCTGCAATCGTGGTGCCTATCGTGCTTCATTGTCGCGTTGGTGTCTTCCAACTTCGGTGGCTCGTAAGCGCTCGCGAAGTTGAGGCCTTGCCTCCGTTGTTTCAATGGCGACACAGAAGCGGGCACACCATGCACTGACGCTAGAAAAGAAGATGGACATCATTCTTGACTTCGAAAGCAGCTCATACTCGAAGACGGTGCTCGCGACGAAGCACGGCGTCCCGAAAAGCAGCCTAACGAGGATCCTGCACGACAAGGACAAGCTATGAGATGCCTTCGAAACTTCGCGATTCGGGCCCCAAAGGAAGCGTCTGCGACACGGCGACCACGAAGAACTGGAGAAGTGTCTGGTTTTGTGGCTTAGGAGAGCCCGGAGCCAGAGCATTCCCATCAACGGCCCACTAATCCGTGCCAAAGCAGAAGAGTTTGTTCTTCAGCTCGGGATAACGGACTTCTTGTGCAGTGAAGGCTGGCTGACTAGGTTTAAAGAAAGAAATGGCCTCGTTTTTCGCACCATTGCGGGAGAAGCTGCAGCAGCTGATGCGACTGCCTGTCGTGACTGGCGGGCAGGACGGCTGCCGGAGATAATGCGTCAGTTTAAAGACGATGACATCTACAACGTGGATGAAACTGCACTTTTTTTTAAGCTCCTGCCATCAAAATCAATCGCTTTTAAAGGTGAGCTGTGCACAGGTGGCAAACTCAGCAAAGACAGACTGAATGTTCTTGTTGGAGCAAACATGTCGGGCAGCGACAAGTTGAAGCTCCTTGTTATAGGAAAATCAAAAAATCCTCGCTGTTTCAAGGGCATCACTACTGTGCCCGTCACTTACGAGTCGAACTCGAAAGCTTGGATGACCCAAGCCCTCTTGAGCAAATGGCTGCACACCGAGGATGCGCGATTTTCGCGGCAAAATAGGAAAGTCCTTTTCCTCGTTGACAACTGCCCTGGACATGGGACTGTAACAGGGCTGAAGTCTAATGGAGTTCCTCCCAGCCAACACCACAGCACTGTTGCAGCCCATGGATGAGGGACTTATCCAAGCCCTCAAGTCATGCTTCCGCAAGAGTCTCTTGCAAAGGATGCTCTTGTGCATGAGCCAGGATAAAGAGTATAAGGTGGACGTTCTTGGCGCCGTTCACCTCATTGCCGATGTCTGGAGGCAGCTGACTCCCACTAGCATATCAAATTGCTTCAGGCATGCAGGATTTTCAAGTGACCTGACATCTGACTTGGAGGACTTTGAATGCGACAGCGAAGATGCCCTTGAAAGGCAGGAGGTAATTGAGCAGTGTGCCTTAAGGGAAATCACACTGGACTTCGATGAATACATGCAAGTTGACAGCGGTGTTGCAACTTGCCCCGACAACACTGTGCAAAGCATTGTTGACGAAGTATGCGATGAGGAGGAGGAGGAGGAGCTGGAAGAAGACTGAAGAGGTAGCTACCACAGAAGTTACCACACTTCATGGGGCAGAGTCTGCTGTGCTGTACCTAAGGAATTTTTTTCTTAAGGAGCCAGAATCGGAAGTGTTTCTCCAAAGCCTAAGTGACAAGATGAAGATGCAAGGACTCAAAAAAAAAATTGATGCATTTTTCAGTTTACAGTGATTAATTGCTGCATAATAAACTTTTGAATGCTATGTAAAAACCTCATGTAGTTTCCTTGCTTTCTAAAAAAACTATTAGTTACATTCACCTCACAGTGTCTAGACATCCATTAAATAGTATGAAGAGAGTGTGCACACATAAATTGGCAAATTGGCACTTTTTTACATCTCTCTCAGTAAACTGAACTCCTGTTAAATGGAACAAATTTTCTTGGTCCCTTGGAGTTCCGTTTACTGAGAGTCTACTGTATTAAACAAGTCATATCAGAGACAGTTGTTCCATTAAAGGGCCAGTAAACAGGCTCAGACAATTTTTTTACACCCCCCAAATAAGCTCACTAATTTGTACAGTAGACCGAGGCGATCATATTTTGCAAATATTGCAGTGCTGTGCACCGCGCAGACCCTCCATTTCGAAAAAAAATATTCCTGCGCTTCTTTCCTTCGACTGACCAATCCTCCTCGTACGCGCAGTGACGAAATCTTGCCCATGGGCAACATTACACACACCCGAGCTTTTCGATTGGTCCTTTGCCCTACGAAACGGCGCCCTGGCCCTTCTTAAAGGGCCCGTCAACAGGCTCCTACTTTTTTTTAACACCCCCCAAACAAGCTCGCTAATTCGTACAGTAGACCACGGCGATCACGTTTCCCGAATGTTACAGCACTGCGCGCCGCGCAGACCCTCCATTTCGAAAAACAATTCCCGCGCTGCTTTCCTACACCTGACCAATCCTCCTTGTACGCGCAGTGACGTAAAGTCTGCAATCGCCGACCTGATGTGGCACTGAGCTCGTCGATTGCTCTTTTTCCCTACGAAACGGCGCCTTGGCCCTGCGGTGATGCAGTTTTGGCCACTCAGACTGCATTTTCATTTTCCTGTGCTGCCCTCTGCAGAGCCCGAGACTACCGGGAGAAGCGGTATTGCCAGAACGAAAGCCTCCAAGATAAAGAGGAAGTCTCGCTACTTTACCGCTAGGGGAAGGGTGCTCCTCGCACCGCACCTTCTCCCCGCGCCGTTATGACACGTGCTCATGTGGGGGGAAGCGCTGCTCGGTTGCTGGCTGCGCGCTGAAGACGTATCGCTGGCGTCGTGTTACGTTGACGAAGTGGGCGTAGTCGCGACAAAGGGATACACCTATCCCTCTCTGCTGGGAGAAAAGGTGGGAAGGACGAGCGAGAAACTGAAACCAGCGAAAGCGGGTCGTTCTAAGCCCTATAACTTCCGTTATTACAGCACTTGTTCAGAGAGTTCTTGCGGCAGCACATTCACATTGTACAAGTGCGCAGTTATTTCTCCATTAGAAATTCTGGACCCCTAGGTTGTTTACTGGCCCTTTAACAGGAATTCCATTCAACAGATTTCCATTTACTGAGAGTCTACTGCGGTTCTAAAAGGGGAGGCTACGTCCTCAAGAGCGTGCTCTTACCAGGCTAGCAAAAGACAATGCCATTTTTCTCTCTTACTCAACAGCTTGCGCAGGACCTAAACTATGGAGCCCCAAATCTGGGTACCCCTTCTTCAGTAACAATACTAACAAAAAAAAAGAGGCAAATGTCTGGTGGCACTGGAAGTCAAACTCCGTACCTTCAGCATTGGCAGTACTGGGTTCAATTCCCAGTGCCACAGAGTGCCTACTCACCTCAAACCAACCCCTTTGTCAGTGACTGCAATTTGTTGCTTTTCTGATCACTACTACAGTGCAGTCCACTTATAACGATACCACATATAACGATATATCGGTTATAACGATGGGTCTACTTAACAGTCTCATTTTATGCATTGGGGCTATGGGGAAAAAAACCATATATAACGATATGTTATCCACCGAATATCGGATACAACGATGAAAAGTTTGCCATCTGGACGGCACGTTCCGTTCAGAATAATCGTAACACTTACATTTATCAATGTGAGTCAAGACGAAAAGTTAGCGTAGGCGAGCTCGTATCTCGCGCCATTGCAGCGCACCGCCGGCAGCGTGTCCCGGCCGTTCAAAAAGCTGAGGAGAGCATCGCGAGTTGGCGCGGCGCGCCACTAGATGGCGCCAGCTGTGTCACCATCACCGCGCGTCGGCCGCGGAGAGGCTGAGAGGGATAAAAAAACAACAACAAATGCGAAAAGCAAAGCGGCGCGCTCCGTGGCTCCTCGTCTTCTACGAACGAAAGCGGGAAAGGGGAGAGAGAAAAAAAAGCGAAGCAAAGCCTGGCGAAGCGGCACGGCGCGCGGCGGCATCGGGCGAGGCCTCGTTGGCATTCCGGCTGTACTTTCGTCCTCCCGTGCTTCCCCCCACCCGTCGGTCAGTCTCTATCGCGAGCAACGAGCAACGGCTTGAGCCCGATCTGACGGAGCTCTGGGAGCACGTCGCTACTGGTGACGCGGATAGCGGGTGTGTCGCGTCGGTTGAAGACTTCCTGACGGCAGACAGTGCTGCTTTGTTCTGCGATGAACACATCGACTAGGCAATCGTCGCGGATGTGTTGTCGTGACAGACGGCGGCGTTGTGCGACGGCAGCAGCGAAAAGTGATGAGGTTGACAGCGCCTCTACGACCCTGTCGATGACCACGCAAAGTGCGCTGACATCAATCGACACGCTGATTGACTTTACGGACACCAAGGGAATGCCGCCTGAGTTTTCGCAGCAGCTGGAAGCTATGCGCTGCGCGGTTGTAAAGCTCAAGCTTCCGCGGAAGCAACTGCAGATTTCAAACTTCTTAGGCGTGCCGAACCCGTGATGCGCTCTTCGGAGTAAGAAATAAAGTCTTGTTTTTGGCATCCTACTATCTACAATATTTATTCATTGGTGCAAATAGCGAATTCGAGCCCGGAACTACAAAAGGTACGTCCGGCGACGATTTTTTTGCGGCAGTCCAGATATAACGATCACCGGTTATAACGATCATATTTTTTGGTTTTCTCGATATCGTTATAAGTGGACTGCACTGTATTGCAACCCCAGTATGGATGTAACCTCCCCTTCCCCCTCATCTGAAAATGCCCCGAACAAGAAGTTTAATGTGCAAGCCTCTGAAGTACCAGCAGCAGAGGAGTTGAGGCTCTGTGACACTCTGACTTCGACTAAAGGGCGGAAGCTCCGGAGGAGATGGAAGCTTGAAGAGATGAAAAATTCGTGAACACGAGGCGTCGCTGAAGCTGAGGTTTCGACAAGCAGACTTGCTTACCTTAGTGCGCGTGTCTATACGCATTGGTACCCTCTCCTCCAACCCAAACAAAAGAGAAGGGGAACAGCGAGAACGTGAATGGGGGAAGGCGAACAGAGTTCTTTCCCAGTGCTCACAAATTTTTCCCTCTTTCACTTGCAATGTTACATATAACACTCACCTCGCACAGGTGCGTCATAGCCAGCTTGAGAACCGTGCCGGCTACTTTGCGAATGTTGATCGCTGTCCTGCAAGTAAGGAACAAAGCGAATTCACAGGCTATGTAAGCAAAAGCAGTGTGCAAGTACAGATAACAGTTGACTTTAGCGAATGCGACCTAGACTAGAGTGATGGAGTTGATCTGGTTATACAGTGCGTTTGAATACAAGAATGAAGAAAAATGTCCAAGCGCACTGCTAAAGCATTTCGCAATCATTTACGAAACCTTTCCATTACTACCGTAGATGAGATGGGTGCCCAAGGCTTAAGTGATGACTTTGCCAGTTCACCATGTGATGTACTGAAGAGCAAGTCTCCAGTTGTGTAAGCAGGAAACACCAGGAACGTAACCTTATTGCAAGGCAAATTTTTCTTAGACTGCTTTTTATTTTCTTTAGAACATCCAGATCACTCTTCTCCAGCTTCTTTTATTGCGATAGCAATTATATGGACAGTCTCGACGGGTTTTTGCCGTCGCCGTCATGTCGCGTATGAAGTCCAAATTGATAAGAGCCCCCTGCGCATCGTATGTTCTACCAGCGGGTAATAGCACGCGAGCGGGAGCGATGAACGCGGTTGAAGCGGAGAACAAACGAGCCGGCCCATTGCCGTCGCTCCAAACGAGCGTGAAAAAACGCGAGAGCGGGGGGGAGGAGGGGGGTTCCCTCGAGCAACCTTTGATTTTACGAGCGCGGTCGTCGCGGGCGCACGCATTATCTCCCATCTCGGCAGCCGACAGCGGGCGGCCGCTATACCCTTCTACTTGCTGCGCTCTCAACGCGAAGAGAATGTGGTGTGAAGAGTGTCCCTGGAGCGGCCTTATTCTCTTAAACCAGCGTTTTCTAGAGTTGCGTGAGATCGGATCCAAAAGAGTTAGCTTCCAGCCACACTTCGTATAACATGACAATTTGTTGCTATCGCATTCATTGCCTCACCCTTGCGGTGAAACTGTGACTTTTTTTCTTGATACCACACACGTCATGGCCAGACTTGGCCATGAAGTTATGCTGTACTGAATACCAGTGGTGGACGGCTTGTATACTCTGCTTACTGGCAATCTTAAATTGCTTTGAAAGCTTTATCAGCTCGTTAAAACTAGGCTTGTGCGAATATTCGAATGCTTCGAATATTCGAACGAATATTACAGTATTTGAATTCACTTCGATTTGAATTTAAATTATTGAAAATTTCGAAGTATTCGAAATGAACGAATAGATATATGTTAGCCCGCATGTAACCCCTGTGAAGGTGGTTTCACAGCAGTGGAGGGGTGCTATGCCGTGAAAGCACTTCTCCAGATGCATATTAGTCCGCATGTAACCCCCCTTTAAAGGTGGTTTCACTGCGGTGAAGTGGTGCTAAACCGTGAAAACACGTATCCAGGGGAAATCCGCACTGCCGCAAAGCCCCATTTCAAGGTTAAATGAAGATATTACCCTCACATCGATTTATCATTTTTTAAGTTTAAAAGCTTGTTATACTGGCTTATATGCCCTAAGTATAGTAAATTTTAAAACGTAAGATATTTTACAGGTTGTCACTTACATTCCAGCGAAAGTCAAATCCTGCTACTATTCAAACTTACTTTCACTTCCTTTGCGCCAAAAAAATGACATTTGCGCAGGCCTTGTTTCAATTTAAAAAAAATATTGTGCAGGTTAGTTAGGTCATGACAAATATGCCCATTTTTTTTTATAATATGTGATATATACTATTCGAATTCGATTCGCAATTATTCGACCAAAATCACTATTCACTTCGAACCTAAAATTCACTATTCGCACAAGCCGAGTTAAAACCAATCTGCAAGACAGAAGAAGGCCTGGCACCATGTGCTGCGTGACATGGCATCGCTCTGAGTGATTGCAGTTTAGAAATGCTACTTGCTGTCACAAGTGTGCGCTATAACAATGTTGTGCGAGAGAGCCATTAATTTTTCTGTACTACTGTAAAATGAAAGAAAAAGCCTTGAAACAGACACCTTTGACAACACCTACTCTAAGACATTCTAAAAACAAACCAAAAAATGAAGCCAGCTGTACTGGACTGTACCAGAATTGCAACCCTAAAACAAACAAAAACCCACCAAAAGGAAACAAGAGTGGTCAGCTTGCTCCCACCATTTTCTGACAGCGCGAGCACTTACGTTGCTGTACTGCCGCGACAGCGGTTGCCGTCCTCCATCGTCGTAAGAGTCCCTTCCAGACTCTGAGGAACGCCGCGATCGCCCTGACCCCGAGCCGACACTAGAGCGCCTCACCCGGTCGTCCTTGCGACTGAAGGAAAAAAACAAATGAAAAGAGTGCACGAGTCAGCGGGCCCCATGCTGTACAAATAACCTACCGTATACAGTGCAGTCCACTTATAACGATACCACATATAACGATATATCGGTTATAACGATGGGTCTACTTAACAGTCATTTTATGCATTGGGGCTATGGGGAAAAAACCATATATAACGATATGTTATCCACCGAATATCGGATACAACGATGAAAAGTTTGCCGTCTGGACGGCATGTTCCGTTCAGAATAATCGTAACACTTACATTGACAAGTTTCTCTGGAACTTATCAATGTGAGTCAAGACGAAAAGTTAGTGTAGGCGAGTTCGTATCTCGCGCCATTGCAGCGCACCGCCGGCAGCGCGTCCCGGCCGTTCAAAAAGCCGAGGAGAGCATCGCGAGTTGGCGCGACGCGCTACTAGATGGCTCCAGCTGTGTCACGTTTTGCGCCTCGCCTCTCCGCGGCCGCGTCGGCCGTGGAGAGGCCGAGAGGGCTAAAAGAAAAAACAAATGCGAAAAGCAAAGCGGCGCGCTCCGCGGCTCCCCGCCTTCTACGAACAAAAGCGGGAAAGGGGGGAGAAAAAAAAGCGAAAAGCGAAGCGGCCATGAAACGGCGTGGCGGCATCGAGGCGAGGCCTCGTTGGCATTCCGGCTGTAATTTCTTCCTCCCGTGCTTCCCCCCACCCGTCGGTCGGTTGGGTCAGTCTCTATCGCGAGCAACGAGCAACGGCTAGAGCCTGATCTGACGGAGCTCTGGGAGCACGTCGCTGCTGGTGACGCAGATAGCGGGTGTGTCGCGTCGGTTGAAGACTTCCGGACGGCAGACAGTGCTGCTTCGTTCTGCGATGAACACATCGACTAGGCAATCGTCGCGGATGTGTTGTTGCGACAGACGGCGGCGTTGTGCGACGGCAGCAGCAACAGTGACGAGGAGGTTGACAGCGCCTCTACGACCCTGTCGATGACCACGTAAAGTGCGCTGACGTCAATCAACTCGCTGATTGACTTTATGGACACCAAGGGAATGCCGCCAGAGTTTTCGCAGCAGCTGGAAGCTATGCGCACCGCGGTTGTAAAGCTCAAGCTTCCGTGGAAGCAACTGCAGATTTCAGACTTCTTCGGCGTGCCGAACCAGTGATGCGCTCTCCGGAGTAAGAAATAAAGTCTTGTTTTTGACATCCTACTATCTACAATATTTATTCATTGGTGCAAATAGCGAATTCGAGCCCGGACCTACAAAAGGTACGTCCGGCGACGATTTTTTTAGGTCAGTCCAGATATAACGGTCACCGGTTATAACGATCATATTTTTTGGTTTTCTCGATATCGTTATAAGTGGACTGCAGTGTAGTGCGAAATATAGGTTGAGATTTTTTCCAAAAAATGTCACTAAAAAGTCGCCCCTCGACCTATATACCGGCCCTTGGCACAAACCGAGTGATCGTCTGGCAACAGAGAGCGTTGCATGCTTCTTGGGCATCAGCATCGACATCGCCTCCATGGGCCAACGCCCGACGCCATTTTTCTTTTCTTGTTGATCTAGTGTTCCTAGCGAGCGGCGACCTTGCTCTGCGGCCAGCTATGAATACCGGGACGCGGCGCCAGTTCACCGCCGCGTTTAAAAGAAAAGTTATCGAATTCGCGGAAGCCAATGGCAACATGTTGGCGCAGCGGCAGTTTGGAGTGTCTGAGAAAAGCGTCAGATACTGGCGCAACCAGAAATCCAAACTGTCGGTGTGTAACGCGCGGAAGACGTCGTTTCGCGGTCGCCGAGCTGTGCACCCGGAACTCGAGGACAAAGTGGCGGATTTCGTCCGCGAGTACCGTGCCAAGTCCCTGCCAGTGAGTGCGGAGCTCATTCGCACAAAAGCCGTCGAGCTCGCCCGTGAAGCCGGTCTGTCGAGGGAAGAATTCAAGGGGTCCATTTATTGGGTCCGCCGCTTCATGCGGCGCAAAGGGTTTGCCCTTCGACGGCGCACATCAGTCTGCCAGAAGCTGCCGGAGGCGTACGAGGACAAGCTGATAGAGTTTCAACTCTACGTGAAAAGCCTCCGGCGGCAGCATGGTTACATGGTAGGCCAGATCGGCAACGACGACGAAACGCCGGTGTGGTTCGACATGCCGTCGTCCACAACAGTCTGTGAACGCGGGGCAAAGGAGGTGAAGCTGTTGTCGACCGGAAGCGAGCATTTGCACTTCACCGTGATGCTTTGCTGCACGGCCGACGGCAGAAAGTTGCCCCCGTTCATCATCTTTAAGCGGAAGACGCTGCCGAAGGAGGCCTTCCCGCGGGATGTCGTCGTCCGCGTGAACGAGAAGGGCTACATGGACGAGGCCCTAATGCGCGAGTGGATCCGCACAGTGTGGAACCGGCGGCCCGGAGCCCTCCTGCAGCACCGGAACATGCTCGTGTTGGATCCATTTCGCGGGCATTTGACGGCATCAGTGAAGGAGACACTTCGCGACGGGAAGACCGATCTTGTCATTCCGGGAGGGATGACGTCAACGCTGCAACTGCTGGACGTCGTCCTTAACAAGCCTTTTAAAGACCGTGTACGTGCGTTATACAACGAATGGATGGCTGGCGACAACCCGCAGACCCCAACAGGCCGGCTGCGCAGGCCACCTCTCGCGACAGTTTGTGCGTGGGTCTCCGAGGCATGGAGGTCTCTGCCTGAAGAAATGGTGGTGCACGCATTCAAGAAGTGCTGCATCAGCAACGCTCTCGACGGCACCGAGGACGACATGTTGTGGGAGGCGGCTAGCGAAAAGCAGTCGTCCTCGGAGGAGAGCTCCGACAGTTCGGAGGGCTAAATAAAGTCCATCAGTGAACAGTTCCGTGTTTTTCTTTTTTTCTTTGCTGGTCAAGGTAAGGGGGTCGACCTATATTCTGTCTCGACCTATATTCCGCGTTATACGGTACTTGACACATTAGTTTACTATTAACCCATTAGGGACCAGTGTACTTTAAAAAGTACACTTCCTTTTTCGGGCATAGAAAATACAAAACATAATATTCTGATCTTGCTCATTACAATTTCTGATGCCAAAGGTTGCAGCAAGAAAATCCTAATTTGGAATATTGACTCGGTTATGTTTTTTCTGTTTTATGAGTCGTCAAACTTTGGGAAATTGAGAGCCTGTTAAACGCACGTGGTCAGTACTACTTTTTCTAAATTAATTTGAAGTTTTACATTTTATATGCTGAAAAAAACGGACAGTTTCTGCTTCAGGAAGAGCAATTCAATCCCTGCAAAGCGCGAGAAGCCTATAGAGTGCATAGTTTTGCTGTGAGGAATAATTAAATGTTGCTGTACTTTATTTAGTACACTGGGACTTCGTGGGAGCATACATGTAACTCTTGTTGTGCGTTGCATCATATATTCAACAGGCTTTTTTTGTTATGAATGCCATTTTTTCGGTTATCTCAGACTCATGAGGCTGCGAAAGATGTCGCTGTGAATATACGAGAGCCTCTTGATGTTTTAATTGGCGATTCTGACCCTAACATGGGAACTTAGGAGGAGGAGGGGAATGACGACGGTACGAATGGATGCTCTCCGCTAACGATAAAAAAACATGGAACGAGAGGAACGTGGGTAAGATAACTTCTGTTTTTACTCAGGAAAGCAGCTTTGTTTCCAAAATGGCAAAGACAAGAGCATAATTCTTATGCTGATGAAAGGCTACACAGTTGAGTGACTATGCTCTGTATCGTGGTGGCCATTCACTGAAAAGAAAAAAAACGTAGTGCCACTGTCCTCCTTCTTCATCCGCAGTAACAATGCCATGAGGGGGTTTGAGCTCTACGATTAAGCTGCGAATGACTAGAGAATTTTCATCGCTGAGAAAAAGTGGCACAGCCCCTATTTACCTAGATGATCGAAATAGCCGCAGACAACGCATAAAGCGTCTGCTACCACATCGTAGGTTTTAGCAGACCCTCTACACGTTAACTATTGTCCTTTAGTCGCATAACAGCAAAACACTGACTGCGCCTTGTTGTACCCAAGAGAAGTATCAAAGCTCTCCAGATTCTACTGTACTTGCTATTACCCTCTATCCATACGGACATTTTCACAAGCCGGCAAAACAGTAGAATTCTGCCAAAATACATCAAAATCGTGTGGCGAAAAGCGTGACGTTACGCTTTCCCTAAAGCACTGGTCCTTGATTAAGTGGCATGGGCCAAGATAACTTTGTTATTCGTTTCGCAAGGGCCCAGCGTACTCTCCATTCTTGCATCAAGTCACCTTGCCCGTTGCTATCTCGAAGGCCCAGCGTACTTTTTATAGTACAGTATCATAACTCCTGAAGAAACGCACGTAGCTCTATGAAAATTTGCACGTGTCGTTATCTGTTGTGGTTAATTAAATGTGCAAAATTTAAATAAAATCGGAACAGTAGTTCTTTCGTGGTCCTTAATGGGTTTACGCTGAAGTTACAGGAACATGAACAATATCCATAAAGTAACACGCATCAACTTGGCAGTTGTTGCCCGACACTGCAAATGAACCCACTCTTAAAGGGACCCTGAAACGGTTATTTGAAGCTTTGTCAGCGTTTAGGCTAGAGCGTCATCAAACCATTGGCACCACCAATTTAGCGACACGCCGTGTACGAAGACGGCTACGGACAATTATATCATACCCTCCTTCCAGTGGCGTAGCCAAGGGGTGGGGGTTCAAACCTTCCCTGAAATTTTTCAGTTTTGCTTGTGTATATATGCACGCACACATACAAACGCACGCACAAACATACATAAAGTATGGTTGAAGCCCCCCCCTGAAAAAAAATTTCTGGCCTACGCTACTGCCTCCTTCTCACCCCTGCCTTGCCTCCTCAACTCATGAGACACGCTGGCGATCGCAGAGCTCCCCGTGAGCACACTCGACGATTTGAGCTTCGCCCAGTCATGACCTCAGAGATTGCATGCCAACAAGTTGCGCACAATCTTGGAGACCATAGCCCAGTGCACCCGGCAGCACGCACGGCGTCTGGCAACAGAGACATCGTGGAGTGGCTGGTATCTGCTCCGACAGGTGACGCCACCCTACCAGCCGATCTTTTTCTACGCGCACACCGCAGCCAATCAGATCCAGCAGCACCGGTGACGTCGTGCGGACACTGCATGTCGTACTCGGGAGGGGCGGTTGAAAACGCATTGGGCTGAGCCGCAGTGATCTGCAGCGATTCGCAGCTTTAAAGCGTTGTAATAAATTACACAGTTTATGCAGAGAGCTTAAATTAGTCAGTAAATGACCCTTAGGACTTGGTCTACCGGCCCAATGTGTTTGTACAAAATCGTCAAAACCGTTTCAGGGTCCCTTTAATTAACAATATTGAAGTGCCACTAAAATTCTATTGTCATAACTAGGTTGTATAGAAAAAAAAGAAAGCAGATCAGGCCGAGCTGCTGTTACAACAGAACACCTGCTATTACCAAACCAAACGTGATGCATCTTAGCTGGAGACTGTCATTCTCAGCCATTTCTGGCATAACTGCCATAGAATTCAATGCACTGGGTGCCCCAATGTTACAGGACAACTGTACGGCCGTCCCTGTAGGGTACATTCTGAACTGGCCCTCCTTGCTGGGCCAGGTGGCCACGAAGGAGAGCGTCCACGCCGACCTTTTAGCAGCTTAACAACGGCATTAGCCACATGAAGTGTGGCAAAACAGTGACTGCGACCCGATTTTGACTTCCACCAGCAAAAACAAGGCCTTTGACATGTGAATTGATGAATTTATTAAACAGATACTGCAGCACCAAACTAGCCCTCAGGCGGCGTAGGAAAGAATTGAATTCAAAACACCATGACACCAAGACAAAATGCTGTCCAGTGCTCATGGATTGAAGCGTGACAATTTAGGGTGAAGTAATGCACATACTCTGGTTTATACAATCTTCAGTTCGTGTGATACTGGCAAATTTTTACTCTGAACGTTTACATCAGTACCTTTAGCGACGTAACAGGGTTATGTTTAGCGACAAGACAGGGTTATGTCGAGCAATCATGCATACAAGTCATCATACTAAAAATTTTGGAGGAGCGTTTCAATCTGTGAGCTCTGTACATACACACGTCTCCGTGTCCTGCTGACATCCACTAGCTGCTAGTAATTTGGCCACGGTGCAAGCTGCCAATACTGACCTGTCCTGAAAGGGTTCCCGGTCCCGGATCTGTCGGCGCTCTTCTTCCTCACGCTGCCGAGCGAGCCGTGCTTCGATCTCGCGCTCTCGGGCAGCCGTGTCCACGGGTCGCGCTCCGCCGAAAATGGCCGACGAGGCCTTAGGTGCAGGCTCGGGGGCCTTGGGCACAGCAGCGGCCTCCTTGGTTGCTTCCGCGGGCACCGAGCGAGGCTTGAGCTGCAGCTTCTTGCGCTCCCGTGGCGCAGAGTCTGCAAAGCCAGAGGAATCTCCGGGCTTGTCTAAGATACGACACACTCGATTAGCCGAAGGAGTCTCAGGTCATTTCACAGCACTCAGTTTCAAAATTACTTGAAAACAATTGAGACATCGCATAAGGGACATTTTTCGTTTCCTTGGTATGCAGTGCTAACGCTCTCCACACACCGGAGTCAGCCAACACGTATAAAATATTTTCTTTGATTTTGAAGTTTTCGTCGCTGAGCATCAGCAGGGCCAGCCCCACCTCAATAGACATTATCCCGACGAGACAACGCAGTTCCACCGAGTTTGCGAACTCTGCAGCCTGCATGCAGCCTACATCACACAAATCACTGTTGCAGTCACTGAGACAATGCACTCATTGCTGTTTACGCATATCACAAGCAGATGGCAGACCTGTAACTAGTATGTCGCGAATTGCTGTCTCCGCGTGACGTCACACTGCCACGACACGTCACGGAGAAGCCGCCCCCCTTGATATCCAAACCGAAAGTGAGTTTTTAAGGTAGCGGTATTAAAGATATGTGCGATGCATTCCCAGGCACCACAGTACTCTTTTAAGGGTTCTTGAAACCTGGGTTCTTATTTAGAGCAACAATCCCAAAATATTTAAAATTCGTATCAGTTCTCTCTTAACATACAGTCGAACCTCGATATACAGTGTAGTCCACTTATAACGATGTCCAAGTGCCAAGGAAATCCCATCGTTATAACCGATAATTGTCCAGGGTTCATGCTCATTTACACGACAAAAATTCAAGGGGTTTCAAGGACTTTCAAGGCTATGTTTGTGAATTTTCAAGGACCACATTGTCTGTTAGAAACAACACATTTCAGGGGAGGATGGAGGCTTGAAATAACCAGAATTCATCGAAAAAGGGTAACATCAACTGAGCAGACATCAAAAACATGGCTCCAATTACATTTTATTTCTAGACAACTTTCAATCATAGTTTCGTGGAGTTGCATGAATAATCACTTTCAGTATTCCTGAATTTCAGTATTCCAGTAATCACTTTTCCTGAATTTTCATATCAATGTCCACTATCTCCTGCTGCCTTGGTCTTGGCAGTCTTCCTAAGGGTGTTTAACTTGATGATGCACGTCAGGTCGCTAGTTGCCTCTGCCTTCTCTGCATAAGAGTCTGCTGTAGCGGTTAATTCCTTAACAGCAGCTTCTAATTTCTTTTACTTTTTGCAAGCATTTCAACCTCCTCCTCCATGCAATATATCTTTTTCTGTTTCTGATCCTCCTGCTCCTGCCTTTTCGGAGTTTCCAAAAATGTACGGTGTTGGTTTCTCGTAGAAGCTACTGATATTTTCAATTCTTTTGTAATGGACACATTACATATGCCACATGCTACATTTATAGCATGACAAATAATGCGCTGTGAAATGTGCGACAATGTTTATTAAAAATAAAAAAAAGGAAATTCAAGGGTTTTCAAGGATTTGCAAAAATTCCAGGATTTTCAAGGCCTTGAAAACGAACTTTTCAAATTCAAGGGTTTTCAAGGGTTTCAAGGACCCGCATGAACCCTGTTGTCATAAGCAGGTTTAAAAAAAAAAAAAAAAAAAAAAAAAAAAAAAAAAAAAAAAAAAAAAAGACAAAAGAAAGATGAAGACATTTTATTTGTATGCAAGTAAGGTAGTGCAACGACGTACTACTTGTTTACAGAAAAGCCATAGTCTGTCAGCTTTGATTGCTTCACGCGAAGCTGGCGCACATATTCCAAAAGAGCATCTAGGTGCTCTGCGTAGGTGGGCTGGAGGTCCTTCGCGAAAACAAGGTCCTGTAGGGACTGTGTCATCCGCTGGGCCTCCTGCGATGACAGTGCCTGGGTAGGCTGCTCAACCGCGTAGTCGGAGTCGTTCTCACCACTATCCGCATCACGGCACAGTCGGTGCGGAGACCCATTCGCGGCGCGCGCTGTAGTTGGATTCAATCGCTTCATATCCGATATAGCGGCACTGGAGCATCGTAATAAGCGGTTTATTCTACCATAGAAAGCATGGAAAAGTGGATGGTGCCATCGTTGTTCATCGTTATATCCGATATATTGTAATAAATGGTATTGTTATAAGTGGACTCGACTGTATCGAACAGCGTGGCGATCGCGAAATAGTTCGATGTATCCAGAATTCAATACAGTAAAAGCTCGTTAATTCGACTCTCGTTAATTCGGAAAATCGGTTAATTCGGACACTTAATCTGGTCCCTGTAAATATATGCATCACTCTATGAGACTGGGCGCTCGTTATTTCGGACAGATTTGACCGCAAATCGGATAATTCGGCGACTTTCGGGCCCCTGGCGGGGCTCGAAAACGAAAAAAGAACAATTCGGAACAAAAGTGAAGCTCAAACGCAGCATCGCCATGGACATCAATTATCGACTTGGCTTGACTTGAGACTGGTTGAACGCCTTTTCTTCGTGTGTGGGTTTCGCGGCGCCGTGTTGTTGCTTTGTTCCCGTTGGTGTGCTTCATCGTTGAACGCCGTTTTATCGAGGAACGATTCAGTACGGCTCCTTTAGCTTGATCGTTGCTGGTGCTTTTGTGCTGAATTCTCGTGTGACCGCACTCTCCGTCGATGGAACACCGGCGAAGCGGCCCAAGTACGAGGCGAAGGACTTCACCACCAATGTAGAAATTTTGCTTGCCCTGAAAATTTTGTGTGCCCTCGTCGTCCTCGAAGAATTTTGTTTTGGCACTGCAAACAAACGTTGCTGCAGACAGCATGCGAGCTGCTGAGCACCTTGGAAGGGCTCAGAAAAATGTGTACGCGCGATTTTCTGCTCGAAAACAGACAAGCATTCGCGATTACTTTGTAAAGTAAAGGTATGTTGAAAAAACTCTTGCATTTATTGTGTTTATTTCGACCATTCGATAATTCGGACATTCGGTTAATTCGGACATTTTTTTCCGGTCCCTAGAAATCCGAATTAGCGAGCTTTTACTGTATATAAAAACCACGTAAAAAATGCATCAAGAACTTCTGGAAATCAACCAACGAACCAATCATAGTGCAGTAAATACTTACTTGAAGATTCAAACAAAGTATTTATTGTTTTGGCTTAAAATACTAAAGAAGGGTTGCCTGCTTTTTGTTGGCAATAGCGTGTTTGACGACGGCATCTTCAACATAGTCCAGGCAATCCACAAGTGATAGATCGGTGCCTTCAATCACGCCGCAGTGGCGGCGCAGAAGGGCCAAAGCAACTACGGGCTCAGCTGATGTCGGGAACGGGGCACCATAAGCGTTTGAGGGATTCACCTTGGCAGAGTCTTTGCTTGGCTGCTCAGCAGTAGCTCTGCCATTGTACCAGTGCTGTCGTCACTTCCAACGAAGTCATCGATGCATATGCTTTGCGGCTCGGCACCCACAAAGCTCTCCAGCTTGCTCCACGTTTTGGCGAGCACGTTTTCTTCATCTGCGCATGCCAACCCAGCTTCCTCGGTTTCTTCCTTTGACGCCTTGTCGATGCGGCCAGCGAAGCCCGCATGCCGAAAGCAGTTGGCTATCGTCGACTGCTCGATGTTTTCCCACGACGCTTTGAGCATTTGGATGGTGCACAAAAGATAGTCAAATCTTGGCCCATCTGGAGTTTCACAAGCAAAATGTCGATCAGCCGACACTTGTAGATAGACTTTAATGTGCGGATAATGCCCTGGTCCAATGGTTCCAGCTTCAAAGTGGTATTAGGCGGCAGAAATATCACTTTGATGTTGCTCAGCTGGGCATCGGTGTGGTGTGCCGTGCAGTTATAGACAATAAGGCATACCTTCGGGCCCCTGACGCACCAGGTCCCGAATCCCACGCCTTCAGTCACTTCTGGAAGATATTCCTTGTCATGCACTTCTTATTCCATGCATATGTCACCGGAATATTGGGGCAGTTCCGCATGCACCTCGGAGTTTGAAAACTTGCCAATAACAAGTGGCCGTAGCTTCGTGCTTCCATCCATATTGGCAGCCAATAGGACAATCACGGGCCTTGCCTTGCTTGCCACCATGGCACTTGTGCACGCAAGTGTCCATTGTCGTGGAAGCATTTGCCAGAATAGGCGCGTCTCGTCAGCATTAAATATCTGGATCGGCTCATACTTGGCGACTCAACTTTGGGCTACTCATGATCGAGCCAATTCTTAATTTCTTCTTAATAGGCATCCTCACTCTCTTCCCGACAATGTAATGTTAAAGCGTGCCTGAAAACGTTGCAGCCAACTGCGACTCCCACTGAAATTCTCGGCGCTGAGAATGATTGCAAAGTTCTTCGCCTTCTGTTGTAACATTGGTCCCGATACAGGAATATTTCGGGCCCTTGTGTCGATGAACCACTTGTGGAGAGACTTCTCAACATCTTCAAAGGCAGCTTTGTGCATACGCCGTGCACCCTAGTGCTGATTCTTCTCTGCCTTGGCCTTCACGTTGCCTTTGTTTTTGAGCAGACTACTCAAAGTGCTCCTTGGTATGCCTAAAGCTTCCATGATGCTCGACTTCTCGCCATTCTCAACGCGCTGGATAGCTTCCAGTTTAGCAGCAAAAGTCAGGGTCGTCCGTTTCTTCGCCTTTGCAGCCATCGCTACACGAACCACAGCCCGACACACGACAGGCCTGACTCCGTACACACGAGCAGAACGGCCGATGCAACCGACCGAGAAGTTCGTACAACAAGTGCAGTGTGTCGTTGATGGGGCGTGGCTGCGGCATGCATACGTTGCTACGTTCAAATGGTGCTCCAGGTGCCATCAATATGTGCAGCAGTAGTAAACGCTCATAGCGCTACCGCTATTTTCGAGGGTGTTGCGGGAAAGCTCGCCGCCTGTCAACAGAACGCCAGCGGTCTGGGGTGGCTGAGTTGGATACAGTTGACGTCCGATTTCTCGGACGCCCGAAATTCCGGACATGCCTGATTTCCCGGACTCATCTGCGGCACCGTCAAGTTCCCCATAGAGGCAATGTATTAAAAAGTCCGAAATTTCGGACGCTTATAGCCTTCGCCGTCCGATTTTCCGGACTTTTTACCGCTAGTCGCCGACTCGAAGTCGCTATCAGGGCCGCCATTTTGTTTTTCTCGTATCCTTGAACCCCCCATACTCGCACCATGGCCTCCAAGACAGCACGCCGGTACGCTATCTCGGAGGCCATGCTCGCACCGCCGGAACAGGTGTGGCCAGCCGCACCGCGCCGCGGCTACCGAACCTGTCGAAACCGCAATTGCCACAATCTAGCACACGCCAATCCGTTGCCAGCCGTAGCTCAGCCAAACTGGCCAAACCTCACTGTTAGAGTAGTTAGAGTGTACTAGAAGGATCTATCACTGTGTTCATTCACGTATTGTTTGGTCAGCTCTGCGGTAGATCGTGTGCTGCTGCGCGCTATCTTCAGCGTTCACGTTTCCCGATCTTCAGCATTCGCCGTTGACAGCGATGGCACCGACTGCTCCTTCGTCTTTGTCCGCGCCTTTGAAGCACACAAATCCCCCCTCATAACGCAAGAGACTCTCCGGAACTGTTTTCGCCACGCGGGCTTCACACTCGACGCCGATACGGCCGTCTCGCCCTGAGTGGACAGCGTGTGTGATGAACTTCCATCCGCGGACGTTGCCATCGACGATCTGCGCGCTGCCGGCGTTTCGATTCCAGCCGGGATAACCTTTGAGGGCTTCACCGAAGCTGACTAAGACCTCGAGCTCAGTGCGGAATTGACCAATGACGAAATCGTTCAAGTTAAAGAGTATTTCGACGACTCCGACACCGAGAACGACGAGGCAGCGCCTACACAGCCGACGAGCTAGGAGTTGACGCGAGCACTGATGACACTACAGTAAAACTTCGTTAACCCGGATCTCACGGGACCGGAGAAAACGTCCGAGTTAACCAAATTCCGGATTATCGAATGGCCCATGAAAACAAAAGGAAAATGTACTCGGCACAGACGAACCTTTATTTTATGAAAAACTGCGTTATTTTTGTCCGCCTAGTCGAACGGAATTTGTGCTAAAACGATTTTCTTCAGCCCCATCAGGTGGTGGTGCGCACGCTGGCTGCTGTGGCCGCTTCACTCCGGTGACAGTCACCATCATTGTGAAGCGCGACGGCGGTGGCAACGCGCACAAGCACAGCCGTAGAACGCAACGCTACGCGCGAAGTCACAACACAAAGAAACCAGCAGCGTAGGCGTAGTGAGCAGCTGTGGTCACTGTGGTGGCGGTGAAATCGTCCCGTTCCACCATAGTACCGTCGTCTGTGCGTGCCGCCATTGTGCTTTTAATAGACACTGGATGCGCCAGCGGCCCAAGCGCTTCCGCCGCGTGGTGACTAGTACCACCTAGCCACTTCCCCCCATTCACTATCATCATGATCATATTCTGCTGCAGTTGCTCATTTGGTTTTGGTTTCCTCCAAAGCTCCGGTTCCGCCGTCGGTTACGGCAAGCAGGGCTTGCGCCTCCAAGCCACCGAGATCGCGCGATTCTAAGTACCGATTGCGCTCTCCGGAGTTGTCCGAGTTAACCGGTGTGCGGCTAAATCCCTCCGAATTAATGAGCATCTGACACCATTGAAATATACACAGTTTTGCCGGGACTGCGCCGCGAGTCCGAGTTAACCGAATTTCCAAGTTAACGAGATCCGGGATAAACGAGGTTTTACTGTATCATCGATGAGACAACATGACGTTAGCTGAAATTGAGGCAGACATCATCGCGGGCAAGCGGAACGCCATGCAAAGGAAAATAAGAGACTTTCCATTGCGCCAAAGTGTTGACCAATGAGGTAGCGCCGGCTACGTCGTTTTTTTCTTCTTCTTTTTTTAATATAAACTGCTCTTTTTAGAGCCACCTAAACGATGCATTCGCTGAATTGCAATGGGAATGTAGTACTCCGGCCATGGCCTTCTCCGTCAGAGAAAAATGCCTATAAAAAGGTGCGTTTTCGCGTTCATTAGTTTTTTTCCGGACTGCCCGATTTTCCGGACGTCTTCGCGGTCCCTTGAGGGTCAGGGAAATCGGACGTCGACTGTATATCCATTATATGTCAAACTTCGTTCGAAATAAAAAATTCAAAATGGATGAGATTTCCCGGGTGACATAGGACGCGTTTGATATAAGCAATAATTCAATATATCCGTGTTCGATATATCAAGGTTTGACTGTAGTCTGCTTTGACTGTAATGCATGATGAGTGCCCAAATGATATTTCGCTGCGGTTGGCCTTTTGGCATCTGACACCTGGCAATATCCAAAGACTTCTTACCTTGATCTCGGTCGACCCGGTCATCCCGGCTGTACCGGTCATCCCGGTCATCCCTGAAGCTGCTACCATACTCTCGCCTGCCACCACCACCAAAACCTGGAAAACAGGGGCACAGGTGGACTCATCAAGTGTATGTTCCAAGGAACTGCTGTGCCCTAGCTTCCAGTTATTTGTCAGCACCATATTTTCTGCATGTTTGCAAGCATCGGTTTGAACCA
The DNA here is from genome assembly GCA_030522465.1 of Rhipicephalus appendiculatus. NCBI lineage: Eukaryota > Metazoa > Arthropoda > Arachnida > Ixodida > Ixodidae > Rhipicephalus > Rhipicephalus appendiculatus. The sequence continues at coordinate 149,336 of JALIZH010014833.1, read as the reverse complement.
CGAGTCAAGAAATTACAAGACCGTTCGATTCACCTGCACCAATTTGAACCAGCTCATGGCGGTGTACGAGAGGTTAAAGGAGCACTGACACAAAATTTCGAAGGCGAGATAATGAGTGAAATAGACGTATGTGGAGACATAGACAACGCCTACGAAATATCAAGGGCAAATATAGCCTAGAACATATTTAAAATCAATTTCAAAGTGCATGCCGCACGACTGAGCGAGATGCGAGCCCCTCGCGACGCCGAAATCAACGCGGCAGCAAATGTAAACAAACTACGTCACGATTTTGTGTTGGGTGGTTGTTGGTTGTCCCCTTGCGCTACCTGCGATTTCTTCCTCCGTGCCTGACGTAGGCGGCGCCCGCTCTCACGCGCGCCGTCTACGTCACAGTTCTGCGTGGTGTTACGATCGGCCTTGGAAGCCGTCGCGGCAGAGGCCGCAGAGAATGCTCATGTTTTTCTAAAGTTCCTCCCGGGTTCGCTGCCCTTCGGGGGGAGCAGGTCTAATCCCTTTTCCTGGAATGCCTACGAGTGCGGCGTGGTCACGTGACCAGAAATTCCAGCGGCAGTGCCGCGAATAGCCCTTTGTGGCAAGATGCGGCCGGCGGGGGACGAGGCTGCTCGTCACATTCCAAGCAACGAGGAGACAAAGCCGAGGTCCAGTCCACAGAAGACCTGCTGCGTGTTGTTGCCTGGCGGAGGATCTCCCTAACCAGCCGTGACATTCTTCGGCACGATAACAGAGACTCTACCCCCCCGGCCGGAAGAATTCCGGGAACCAGCACCGGCCAAGATCTGCAAACGTGTGCAAAAGTTGGTACTGTGCGCAAAACCGTGGTGCTCTTGTCGGACCATATTTGGTCATCGTTTCGACGGTGCCCTCTCCACGTGCACCTATTGTACGTCGGTCCCCAGTCTCGTGGGTGGAGCTACAAGGCCATCGAGAGCCGTATTGGCCAACGATGTGGACAATGCGCCCAGAGTTGGCAACGCGGCGACATAAAAACCCAAGACATGTTTTTGTAAGGAGTCTCTCAATCTGTCATCTTTCGTCATGTAAATAAACTTCTGTTAAGTTTTCCTCCCGAGTCGCTCACTGCCACGGCTCTCTGCTCCGGACATCGATGGGCCTGCGGTTCGACACCTTACGCTCGGCACCACGCTACCCGCTGGTCGGCTCAAGCAGCAGGCCAGTCGCAACAGTGGTCACGTGGCCGGCTGCGTTTATCTTGCTACCGGAACTGCTCCTGACTAGCTCGGTGCTCTTTGAAACCGAAACTGCGACTGGGCGCTCTAAAAACGTCTGTAAATAACTAACCGTCGCGCACTCGCGCAAACGAGGTTTCCAGCCGTGATAAGTGGGTTGTAAGCTACCTATTGTAACAAAAAAAAAAACAAGGTGCAAAATTTTTGTGTCAGTGCTCCTTTAAGAAATTGTGAAGCCAGAGTTCAATGGTGCAGGCACAGCGGGACACCAGAAACTAATGATGAGGTGACGACACAGTGCAGGCCTTACTTTTGTTTGCCTGCATGCCATCCACGTAACTTTAAAGAGGCCATGACATGCTCACCCAACAATTTGCGGAAAAGGGTCAATTGTACCCATACCTACATGAGAATTTTACCCATACCCATAGAGTTTCCTATAATTAACTAGAGGGGACTCTGGCGCTGCGATCGTTCAGCCAACATGGGAATGATGGGTAGTACACAAATTTGCCTAGTCTTCATGCTTGCAGCTTCGAACGCACTTGTGGCTTTGTTTATTGCTGTATTTTGGTTTTCTTTCGAATAAAAGAACGGACAGTGTGAACTTCGCGACCCAATTTGAATCGGTGAGCCTAATAAGGTCAAGGTGGTGAAACGTAACTGCTAAACCTTTGCTGAACTTCGTCTTGTGGCAAAGCGGATTCAGGCCAGATGGAGCCAAATGGGGCCAAAAGAACAAAGATTAGACAAATTTGTGTACTACCCATCATTCCCATGCTGGCTGAAGTGCCGTGCGTTGCAGCTCCCATAGACACTAGCGTGAGAGTTCCCTCTAGTGTACTACAGTCGAGCCCGCTTATAACGAACCTGAGCGTGACGCGGCATCCGTTCGTTGTATCCCGAAGTTTGTAGTAAATGAAACACACCTTTAAAAAAGTTGCAAGTGATCAGAACACAAAATTTTTTTTTTTTCGTCAAAAAAGGCCGTAATGCACGTGTTTTCGACAGTGCAGATGCGATAAGGGCGGTCTTCAGTTTAGGGAGTTTTCGAATAGCGTACGCAAAGCTTTGCGTTTTCCGCAACTGCGCATGCGTCATACGCTAACCTCTTGCGGGCCCCCGTTAAGTGACGGAAATAGCGGGCGACCGCAAGGACCGCAAAGCTTTGCGTACGCTATTCGAAAACTCCCTTTTATTTAAAGCGGCAGCGTGGTCTTCGCCGAGGCCCTCGGAATAGACAAGCTGCCTTGTGGGCGCTGGCTCCCCAAAGTTTCGACGTCGTCATCGTCATGCGATTCCTCCAAATCGCTCTTGCCGCGCACTTCATTCACAATGCCAACATCCGTGCACGGTTCCGCACTGTCGGCATCATCGTCGGCCGTAATGATTAATCATCCCAGCAGATGTCCCTCATATCGGAGTCGACGACGACGAAGCCGGCCTCGCGGAAACAGTTTTGCACGCTTGTAGCCGTCACCTCCGCCCCGAAGCGTTCACCATCTCCACAGCTGAATACAGGGACACCCAAAGCCGCCTTGCAGTTTTTAGCGCCTTGAGATAGCTCGGTTAGAATGGCTCGCTTGGTAGCAATGTCCAGCACTTGTCGCTCCGTGCCATCTGCTAGCGCGGCAGGCTTCCCGTCCGCCATCCCGACCACACGCGCACACCAACAGCGAGCAAGATGCGCACGTGCGACAGACGAGCAAGGACGAGTAGAACTGTTCTGAGCCCGTATGCCCGTATCTAGCCTGAAAAAGAAACTTCCCGACTCGAGCCGGCGTGGCCGGCGTCGCGGAGCGGTGGAGACAGGCAAAGGAGTTGTGATAAAGAGGGAAGAGAGGGGGCAGGCTTGCGAGAACGGCGGGAAGGCGACCTTGAAAGCCAAAACGCCAAAACACGCGGGGAGAAGGTAGCTCGGCTCGGGTAGCTTGCCTGATAGGTCGACGAAACACGCATCTCACGCGTAAGAAAACTTTGGAGAGTGGCCTGCGCGCGCAGAGGTCAGAGAATCGTATGGTGGTGCCGGCTTTCGCGTGTCAGAAAATTTAGGGTCCGTTCCCGCTCTGTGCGCTCGTACGATGAAAACGGCTGTCACACGGGACGGATCGCGAAATATCGAACTTGGTGGGGCTTGCGCAGCCCCACCAACTTCGATAATTCGCGATTCGTTTCGTGTAACAGTCGTTACACGGAACGAAAACGCCGGCCTCGTCTGGCGATGCGGGGTGCTCGGAGCAGCAGGGGGGACAAAGGACGGAGGGGTGCGCAACAAAAAGACGGTCGGGGGAGAGCGACAAATTATGGACGGCTGCGGAGGCAGGGTCGGCGTTTAAAGGGGCCCTCTAACACTATTCAACCCCGCACTTTTTACTCGTGGGTTGTGTAGACTGAAGTACAGACAGATTAATGCCGCAAGAACGGTAGTGATAACGGCACGCAGTCCTAGGTTATTCGGTTTAGAAAATTCAAAAATACAAGAAAAAAAATCCCTACCCTCAACTTGATTTTCGCGCGGTCACCTGACCACATTTCACTCGCCCTGTGACGTATGCGGGATGCCCAATGAAGTGAGGTAGAAGCGCCTACGTAGGGGAAGCTCGCACACCATTGTTGCTTGTCCTTTCCAACATCATGTTGACGTCGTCACCATAGTAACAAACGTGGTGCCTGACGCCTGACTTGTCAGAACGTGAGCGGGCGCTACTGTTTCGAAGCGAGGTATTTTCTGCTGTTCTTTACAACATTCCATGTCACTCCCTCCTCTCATTCTGAGGAGCTGTTTGGTGAGCCGCCCGACGAACTACAAGGGTGCATTCAACCCTTTCAACAACAATGAAGAGCCTACCGCACGTGCGAAGGAGGCAGCTCGCAAACGCACAGAAGCAAGAAGAGGGAACAGAGAGAGAGGGAAGCCTTTCGTATGGACATCCGACCCGCGCAAGCCGAAATGGTCGCCAGCGTCTCTGTCGGGCTTTGTAGTCGTAGTGATCTTTTTTTTATATTGTTGTTGTTGCGGCCGCATCTGTTCGGGGTTCAAAGAAAAAGCACAGGAAAGAAAAATGAAACACATTAGTTATCTCAGTTCTGATGGCACCAGACGATCTCTTCTAACGTTACACTTATCCAATCATAGGCTGCTGCCAATATTCGTCATTTCCGCCCGCAACAGTTCTAGCGAGCGCCACTCCGTGCTGATGCGTTCAGCAGCGATGTAGTGATTTTATGTCGCGATTAAAATACTAAATCGTTTGATATCGGCGCTTAGACCTATGCTAAAATTATCCCCAGCCATCACTCTACGCAAAACACAAATAAAAATAGGGGCTTTAAAAGTGTTGGAGGGCCCCTTTAACAATAAGAATCTTGGGCACCTTGCCGATGGCTTATCGGTGGTCGAAAGTGGTGTCTTGGGCAGTCGCCGGAGCGCCGACTCCGTTCGCTGTAACCGATCGGCAGGGCTCAGACACGTTCGTTGTAAGTGCGATTTTGTGCCATTGAAATAATGTATAGTTCCACGGTCACGCGGGTAGCGTTCGTTTTAAGCGAAAGTTCGTCTTGAAGTGGGGCCGTTATATGTGGGCCCGACTGTATTTATAGGAAACTCTATGCCCATACCTAGAAGTGCAAGAATAAGTCCTGGAAGTCGGGGCTGTAAAGAGGGGGGGGGGGGTAGAGGGGGGTGTGACGGATCCATAGGGTACCGTATTTAATCGATCTAGGCCGCCCTCGATTGCAGGCTGACCCCCGAAATTCGCAAGGCCAGGAAAAAAAAAAAAAAAGTTTACCGCGAATTCAGGCCGAATGAAAGAAATGCCGTTTCATCGGCAGAAAACCCAGCATTTTTATTGCATAAGCGCCCACTCCGTAGCGCACATTCTTTTCGTGCACGCTGAACTCGTGCTGCGCTTGCAGGTTTGAAGTTTTCTCTGCGTGCAAAACGACGCTGCAGTGGCACCACTTGATTGGTGCCATCGCTTCAAAAGCACATGTGGTGCAAGCGTTTCGCGAGCACGTGGTTAAGGCGCGACACTTCCAGAACTCTACCAATGCAACTGCACTAAACTTCAGAAAACGGCGAACACTGCGCCCGCGCAGGCCCGCGCCTGTCGCGCACGCGAGAGGCAGAGAGGAGGGGGTGTCAAAGGACACGGTTATCGCCGGCGCCCCCCATGCTGGCTATGCCGCAATCACGTATCATGTGACACGATCCACCTTTGCCGGCGTGAAATCTTGCCGCCTCGACAACACTCGCTGCATGAACGTATATGACTGCGAGATTTCGGAACAATGGACAGTACGAAGCAGACAACGCGGTTCGCCTGTGTAGCCATGGGGACCACCACTCCGCCGCTGAGCGACCACGTCGCCAAGCAACGCTACCGCAGGATGTCGCAAAAATGCCTCGGACGCGCATGCAGAACCGCCTGCACACGGCAGCCCGAGATGGGCACATGGCGAGCCGTCATGCCGCTAGCGTGGCCGGGCCTTCACGTACTGTCGGCCGCAAAAGTTTGCGGGATCTGCAGCACGTGGCGGAGCGACGAAAAACTGCATCGCTGCGTCACCTACAGTGATGCGGCGGGTGTTGAGGATACCGGCTGCGGCCTCTACGATAAGATCCAGCAAAGGCGCGTTATCTAAACGCGCCGTCGCTAATCGCCGAGGCCGATATAGCCTCGAAAACCGTCCCGGTAGGTGACGCAGCGCTGCAGTTTTACGTCGCTCCGACACGCACTGCAGATCCCGTAAACTTTTGCGGCCGACAGTGTGTGGCGGCTGCGGTCAAACCATGGTACTTGAATCTAAGCCGAGCCCCCCCACTTTCGCACATCCCTTTTTTTGAAAAAAAAAAAACATCGGCCTAGATTCAAGTAAATACGGTATATTCAGTGAAGATTGCAAGGCGCCATGTTTCTAATTAGTGTTTATCCGGAACAGTTTTTCACTCGTTCATTGTTTACTAAACAACATTGCATAAACTGAACTTCCCAGTTATCACGAGGTAAGAATCACAATCAAACCCTTAACTTCCTCCTTGGTTAGTGTCTGCAAGTGGCATTCCTGCTCTGCCTCAGTGTTCGAAGTGCTTGCTGTTGGGCTAGTCTGTTAGTACTTGTGCTGACCAAAAGAAAAAAAAAAACCCTACGGTCACTTCGCACAGAACGACGAAAAATTTGGACTAACGAACACACCTCGATCTCTGTCGTAGTCTCGGTCCCTTGGCCTGTCATAGCCTCCGAGCCCGCCCCGACGCTCGAAGCCGCGGTCTAAACCTTGGTCGCGGTCTCCGAACCCACGAGGTCGGTCTCTCGAGAAACGGTCACGGCCAAAGTCCCCGCCGTCTCGGTCAGAGTCCCGCCCGAATCCAGGCCGACGGTAGCCGCCATCGTCGTCAAATCCCCGGCTACCACCAACTGCAACATTATGTCAGGGGCACAATACAGGAGCATTACAGAAAAAAAAAAAAAAAAAAAAAAAAAAAAAAAAAAAAAAAAAAAAAAAAAAGGCAATAAAAAAGTGCACGGGACTGTTTACAGATATTAAATTACCTTGTCTAGCAATTTTGCACGAAGAGCACCGAATGAGCAAACCTATTGATAAGCTGGCAAAATTTGAAAACCGAGCCAGGAAAGGTCTATAGTAAGCACTCGCCAGACATACCGCTTAGTCGTCGAGATCTAGTGTGGCAATTCCAAAACGCACCATGACAGTCGTATTTTCACACAAAGGGGCTTCCCAAGACAGCCGCAAGTAACTTAAGTTTATGTTGTCTGGTAAAACATTGTCAATACATTGTTGGTCATTGTGTTTTCTGGGCACATATGTCCCGGAAACGCCAGTTTCATTTCATGCAATACTAATTGGACAATACGTTTTCCCGCATCATGCACTCTTTAGCCACGAAACCCTACGGAACACAACGAAGGAGTTCTGCTGCACAAGTGTAGTCTACAGACTATACAAACTTGAGACGATTCTTTACCCGATATAACAGTTGGAGTAGACTTATGATGATACCGTCACATTCAATCTGAATTTTGTCATGATACAAATTTTACAAATGCGCCGGATGGGCTACACTGTATGAAAGGACATGATGATCTGAGCTCACTTAAAGGCCAACTCCGGAGGTTTTTCGAGGTCAATGGATCTCAATGAAATTCGCTGGGTACGTTCCTTTGCACATTTCCGTCATTTATGCCAAATTTCAAGCTTGAGACATGAGCTGATTGTTTGCAAATGAATTTTAAAGACTGTCTGCAAACGCCCACCCGGCTTCCCACAATTATTGGCAACATTGCGTGTGTGACGTGTTGGTTTGCCGGTCGGCGGAAGTGACGCAGCCGATGGGTTCGCTAACTTTGGCCGCTACAGCGTATATTGTGCTGGCCACAAGGCGACAGTGTTTGGCCGGCGCTACCGGCGCTTCGCTGGTTTGGTGCGCGATTTTCTGTTCTCTGTGGCGGAGCGTGCGATATTCCGCGCTGGCGGGACCAGCATGTCGTGCACGACTTCCGGTTCGTAACAAACTACTACGTCATACTTGGACAGTACACTCGGTTGGGTTTCGGTTTCGGTATTGTGCCTTTTTGCTTATTAAAAATTATTGTCGAATTTGCTGAGCATTTCAGCTATCGGGCGCGTGACAAGAGTGTCTTGGGAACATAAAAGCACCATTACCCTGACACGGTCAAAAAATCGCCGGAGTTGGCCTTTAAAGGGGAACTCAGACGATTTTTCGATACTAACTGATTTCAATAAAACTTTCAACATACCGTATGTTTTCTGTTCGGTACCCTGATGATATGTGCCAAATTGTACAACCTTAAGCCATTTAGTCTGTGAGAAAACGAATTAAAAAAGTTGATAGCCAATTCCGGAACCACACCACGAAGCCCCACTTCAAGGTTAAATGAACATATTACACTCGCATCAATTCATAATTTAAAAAAAAAATTTTTTTTTTAAAGGGCCCTGCAACACTTTTTGAGCATGGTCAGAAAACGCTGCCGATCGGTAGTCGAGGCTCCCAAGAACACGTGAGCCAAATATTATAGCGCAGCACGGGCCCTGGACAAATTCTCAAAGTCAGCTAAAAATCGCTTTCTCTCCTCTTGACAAATGATGCTACATACTAAAAATCGCTGCGTCACAGGCCAAAGTATCGCCATTGGCTGATTTGAGCATGGCACGCTTGGGAGTTACTGGGTCCACCGCGGGAGGCCGCGACTTTTCCGGTGCACGGAAAAAATTTCGTTGTGAAATCGAAAAAAAATATGGCTGACCTGAGCTAGTAGAACGAAGAAACTATTTCCAAAATTCAAAAAGTGTCGGCTGCTTCCTTTTCTTTCCCAGCAGCATCATGACTCGATTCTCACACATGCAGTGGTGGGAATGCCTTCCAGCACTTTTGGAACAGCCTTTGGAGCAGGCAAAATCTGCTTTTGGAGCAGCTACCTCTGTGCTGGGAGCACGCACGGGCTTTTCACGATACACGCAGAGGAAGAAAATTTAGCTTTAATTTAGTTTAATGTTCCCTCAGTTTACATAATCATTTATAGTACAGAGGCAGCAAGCCCACAAAATAAGCTCAGAAAAATAAAAATAGGATTACGTACAGAAGCGGTGACACAAAATAGTGAAGGATATTGCACCAACAAGCTGGCTGCAGCATGAAGTTCATAGTAACACACACACACACACACAAACACACACAAAACCACCTTGTGGCGCAGCAATGGTGCAAATTAGACAAAAAAGACCCTTTTGGAGCAGTATAGCACAGTTATTTCCAGTTGGCGCATGTTTCCCACCACTGCACATGCATTGCGACGCCATGTTGAAAAGCACGCTGAAACAATGGCTTCCGCGAACGAACCAAACAGAGGCACAGGTGTGCAACACGATCTGCACAGTTGTACTAACCTACTAACACTAGCAGCTATCTGCCGTCAACAACGTATCCGACTATGCTGAGACGCAGGCGTGGCATCGTGGAGCGGTGACTTATGCATTATTCTATGCTATTCTTTATACTTTATGCCACTATACTCGCGGACAACTTTTCTTGGCAATGAAGGGAAGGCTATGGAGCCAAACTGGGCGCGTGCTACCACTGAAGAATATAGTCCCAATTTGCGTCCGTGTTTATTGCATGAAAATCATAAAAAACAACATTATTTTCTACTGGATGCTGTTTATAAAGAGACGCAATACGCAGCAAGAAGATATTCATATTTCTTTTCATTTATGCAGTGTCATTTCGCATTTTTGCACGCGTGACAACATCGCACGTTTTACGTGCACCTCAAAGTCAAAATGGCGTCTTCGTCTTTAGGTGAGCGATAGTCGCCCGCCAGCTATTTCTACGACTCGCAGAGGAACTTTTGACGGAATTTCACTCCCAAATGGCTGTCTAAGCAGACGTAGCTAATTGTATGCAGTGTTATTATTGGAACACGGCCGTCATTCGAAAGGCGAGCCGAACCAGACTACTTCGCGGAGCAGTACATGTGCAGTAGCTCCGCCCTTGTAGCTTTCCCTTCATAGCCAAGAAAAGTTGTCCGTGACTATAGTCACGGCTGGCTGATCCCGTTAATAATGCAGACAAACCATCGCTCTTGGCCAATGACCGCACTGGCCAAGCGCGAAAAGAACGAAAAGCATCGGTATCGGAAAAGGCTTCGTTCCGCGATTGCACCCAGCTGCAGCGTGGACAACTGGGCGACTGAGCTTCAGCTTCAGATTATCTGTGACTGAGCAGGCCAGTGGCAAAAACAGTCATTGCCGTCGCTCAGCAGTTCTGGTGGTGCCAACACGCTACTTAGACTTTGTAGACGTATTTTTTTATGTTTTAAAAATGCACCAAAATGTTCAAGATTGTGTTTACTGCACGGCATTAAATATTTGAGCCTCGAATTGCATCGTCAAATTTCACTGAAGCGGAATGGCAGAAGAAAAAGTGTTCGTTGTGGCCAGAATATTTATGCATTTATAAATTCTTATGGACTGCTGATGGGGAACTTGGAATTTTTCATTGTACCAGAAATTTCACTGAAGCGGTGTTCGTTGTAGCGTGGTTTTTTTTCTTTATGTGCTTCGAGTGCATTTTCAGCAACATTACAGTAGACTTGGTACAGTTGCACCCTTTAAGAGACACTGATGTAACAGACAATTGGGTATGAGAGACGCCAGTGGGCATACATCGAAACAGGTTAAGAAAATGCAAACATGGTACACTAATAAAGAGACACCTCATATAAACCACAAGAAATGCTCCCCAGTACATGTCTCTAATAAAGGGGTTCAACTGTAAATGGAAATCTCTTAAATGGAACTGCAGCATGGAACAACTGCTGCTAGTATGACTTGTTTCATACTTCAATTCCACACCCCTGCTCATTTCCCACTAAATGAAACTCCTGCTAAATACAGTAGACTCTCAGTAAACGGAAATCTCTTAAATGAAATTGCCATTTAAGTGGAACAACAGCCACCAATATGATTGGTTTCGTACTTGTATTCTGTATCCCTGTTCATTTCTCAGTAAACGGAACTCCTGTTAAACGGAACACATTTTCATGGTCCCTTCAGGTCCCATTTAACGAATTTACTGTAGAACATATCTCCGTGGTCCCTTCAGGTTCCATTTAACAGGTCTACCGTACTTTTGTGCAGCATAGATTATGCACTGCAGATGCTGGTACATTTTCCTGGAGCCAATTCTTCCGTTGCACATTTTTTTTTTTTTTGCAACCTGATCCCCTTCATTGCCCGTTGCCCTGCAAATGCAGCTAGCGCATTACAAAAACGCTGCACAGTTATGTGCACCTCAGATGGGGTGTATTGTAGAAATTGAGAGCCCCAATGTGCAAATGATCGAGCACTATGACCTTTTCATACTTAGGGCCTGAATTTGGGATGGCGCAAATATTTTGCGTGCCCTTGATGAATTCGTACAATAGATTCCACTGTACTGACAAGCTTAACTCCAGTGCTTAAAGCTAGGATGAGAGAACACGTGCATCTTGGCCAGAAAAGGACAAAGCAGCTACAACAGGATGAGCACACCAACACCCCCCAACCTCATTCCGGAACATGAATCGACCAACGAAGTGTTTGGGCTGCAAAACAGACCACATCGCTGCCCATCACAAAGCAAAAAGCCTTGACAAGAAATTACTCACACGAGGAGGACTCTCTTCGGTCGTCAGCCCCGTCGTCCCTCGACATCGCCCTCCAATCGCCGCCTAACGACCGGTCGCTTCGGCCTATGTCGCGATTTCCGCGCTCTCGGCCCTCGTTGTCTGTGCACAGAAATAAAGAGAGTGGCTGTAAGCACGCACAGCGCCAGAGAGATGGTCACTCCTGCTAGAAGCAGATGGGTAGCGGTCGACAACTTACCGTGCTCCTCGGCTAGGCTCACTTTTATGGACCGGTTTTTCAGGTTCTGCAACAGAACAGAAAGCAATGTATAAAACCAAGCACTTCTACATTTTTTACATTTCTCAACACTCCAATGCTTAGGTGGGAAGAAAGAAAAAGGTACAAGGCATGAAGCATACATGCCAGAATATTAATTTATTATGACTAAAAAAACCTTATATTGAGGGTGCTACATATGGGGGTGTTTGGTACTAATGCAGGCGTGAGCAAAACTCGCAAGAAATTAGCTGCAATAAACAATAGATGAAAAAGAAAAAAAACAGACAACTGTTTACGTACTACGTGAAAAAGGCACAAACTTAACTCAAGTTATTGCTGGGCACAGTATAAAGTACAAAGTTCCGTTATAAAAAAAGAAATACAAAGTAAAAAGTGCGGCAAATAGAATCAAAAGTGTGAGAAATAAATGCGCAGAACTAAGACATTGGAATATGAATCACAGGTGGTTGGCTGGAAGTTATGAATTAAAATGAACTGTACTGATGTTAGACTCTGCAGCGATGTGTGATGGCAAGTGTGTCACAATACAGTTGAACCCCTTTATAAGAGACGTCCCGGGGAGCAGTTTGTGTCTCTTATAAGCAAGGTACCATTTTTTAATTTCATATTCAGCCCTTATTTCATTGGGGGGCACACTACGGCTAAAATAAGCACAAAAGAAGGCTACATACGGTTACAAAGCATTTATTTTCACAATTTGCTTTCAAGCAACTTCACTTGTAAAATAGTTCTCCATTGTCGTCTGCTTCAAGGCTGTGTCGATGCCATTTTTCAGCACAGCTCTTTCCAGCCTGCTGAGAAGGTCAAGGGCTTCGTGGTCACTGGGCCAAAGCTGTGTGTGTTTGAGAACTTTCCCCAGCACTGTCATGACTTCACCAGATGTCATTGGTGGTGCACAGTCTTTGCTGTCCGATACATCCGTGGCACTATCTTCCCCTTGCTGCACTATTCTTATGATGCTTTCATCAGAAAGGTCTTCTGCCACAGCAAGATTGTTGTCTGCTTCAATGAAGTTCTGGAATGTGCCAGACTCACCAAATCTTCTCTGTATAAGTGGCCACGATTCTGGCTCAACTGCACATTGCAGGTCTTCGTCTGCAACATCCTCTTCTGCGTCTTCTTGCTGCAGATTAAAGCCCGCTTTGCGGAAACACCGTCATGGTGCTCCTCCCAATGTCGTTCCACGAGCCTGTCAACATCTCAATTGCTGTTCTCACGTTGATGGTTGTTTCGCGCTTTTGCGGCATGTCAAACAACAGGCGCTGAACGAGCCGAACTCCGTATTTGACTTTGACTGCGTTAATCACCTCTTGATCAAGGGGATCAAGGAGCTGTCTAGGAACAGTAAAATTCTCCTGTTCTTCATGGCCATCTTGCGATCAACTTGCAAGCCATTTGTTGAATATTTCTGCTGATGTCATCCAAGCAGCCTTGTTTGCGGTGTATTCAACATTTACTGTGTAGTTCTTTAGGCAGCGTGGGTTTTTTTATTTGCTTATAACTAGGATTTTTTCTTTTTCTGTTCCTTCCATATTTGTGCAGAACATAGCTGTAATGTGTTCTTTTGACTTTTTGCCTCCGCTGCAATCTTCACTGGATAAAGCAAATGTTCTTCCGGGAAGCATTTTAAAAAATATCCCCGACTCATCCAGATTGAAGATATGGCAAGCGTTCTGGCCACGTCTCGTCCTTCCATTGCTTGACGGGATTTTCCTCAGCAGCTCTGCTTTCGCCACAAAAAGCTTTGTCGCTGATGCTATGTCGGCACTTGAACCTGTCAAACCACCCCTGACTGGCCTCAAACTCAATGCCAAGACCGAATGCGAGTTGTTTGGCTCTTTCTTGAATTAAGGGTCCGTTGAGCGGGATGTTTTTGCTCCGTGCATCTTGTATCCACAAAAGAAGCGCCTCTTCCACCGCAGGATGGGATGACTTACGCAGTTTGGACCTGCTGGCTCCTGTCGGCACTTCTTTCAAGAGCTTCTCTCGCTGGGCCCAAATCCCGCCAACAGTCTTTCTTGACAAGCTGAATTTTCTGGCGGCGTCTGCCTGCGTCATGCCACACTTAATGTCTGCTACAATGTCGAGCTTCTTTGACACCGTCAGGCAAGTACAGCTCGTGCTTCTGCCTGGTTGGTGGTCGGCTCGCTCCTGCCTGTTTTTTCCGGAATTCGAGAGTTTTTTCGATTCTATGCTTTTGAATCTTAGTGGGGGTTATTTTTAAACGTGTAGGGACTCGATTCGACGCGTGGGTTTGGTCTAAAAAGGGTTTTTTGATTTTTCGCGTTCTTAGCTGTCGGCCGCTGGCTGGGGAAGCCATCATGGCATATCTTATGGGTATGTGCCACTGCTAATTTGCCACTTTGTTTTGCTGTGATGTCTGTTGGTGACAACCCCAGTTTGGGGAACCAAGCCACAGCTCTCCTACCTGGTGTCTCACCGTGTGGCGTGGATGATTTTCAAGACTTTACTTCTGATGATGTTTTAAGTAATTTTTCTGATGGCCCGATGACGGAATGACGGAAGCCAGTATGACGGAATGCCCTGACGGAGCATTCTGCCATACTGAGGCAGCAATAAGCCTAGTCCGCAACGATCACGGCGTAGCTCCGGTGGTGAACAGTGGATAACGGCAGCGACAAGCGCTGTGATCATGGTGTGGCGCCGAACCAAGTCTAGGCCAGTACAGCGCAGTCCACTTATGACAATGGGTCTACTTAAAGGGGCCATGACACCCAATTTTCGACCATAATCTGTTTTATGTAAGTTGATGCTTGTACGTTCACCGACAAGCTGGCGAAATTTTAGCGCATTTGGTCGTGCCGTTAATTTATAATTGAATATTTTTATAAACAAGCGAGCGGCCTGAGAGTCGGGCAACACTGGCACGCTCGCTAGCCGTGACGTAACAAGTAGCTTCCTGAGCGAGCGTCTGCACTGTCTGCATTCCGTGTTCCATGTTCAGCTGTGCGTGCAAACGATCTGTTTCTGCATTTCTCGACTTGCCTCTGGAACTAAATGACTTGCAGCGGTTGAAAGAGCAACAGAGCAACACTCGCAGTGAACACACTGACCGCGTGTGGAACGTAGCAGACGATGTCACTGCTCCTCGCAGTTAGTGACGTCACGCACGCCATGGCAAAATGGCGGTCGCCGGCGGTGGGCGGAGTTTACAGCCGACGACTTCCCCGGCTTATTTTGGACTGAAATAATCTTTTACAGTCCAGTTTTCACACGTGTACAAGCATATTTGACCCTCTACCTTCGTTTTTCGCCAAAAACCGCAAATTGTTGGGTGACCATGTCATGGCCCCTTTAACAGTCTCATTTTATGCATTGGGGCTATGGGGAAAAAACCATATATAACGATATGTTTTATATGCCCATCGTGACACTAAAACAAGGGAGATTGCGGAAGCCTTTTTCATTAAAAAGAATGCCGATAGTTGAGTCAGCTCAGCTTCTATATCGCTATTAGATTGTGAAGTCTCGTTTCTGGACGACACTTGATTTGGTGGGACCTTCCCTTTGTATTTTCCTTTCCCTTCGTGTTTTTCTGTATATATTGCAGTCGCCGACCGATTTTTCGGACCTGGCGGGGACCGCGAAATAGTCCGAAAAATCAAACAGTCCGAAAAAAATGGTTAAGACATGAAAATGAAGTTTATTTGGATCAGAGAAGCCTAAAAAAATCCCCAATAATGTCATGCTTCATGCTGTGGTTGGAGACGAGCAGATTTGGTTGTATTTAGGGCTACGGTAACATCATCAGCGCGTTGGCAATCGCTGCTGCACAGTTGGTGGCTCCATGGCACCAAGCAAACAAAACTTGATGCCGGTCGCAAAAAGATGCATGCAACGTCTCACCTGTTCGGTGGGATTGAACGACGCGGTCTGGGGTTCTTTTCTTTTACCTGCACCGACACCGCACACTATACGCGATCCACCAGCATTCCGCCTCCATCAAAACGCTACCGCCGCGGCCGCGATCGAACCCACGTGTTTCAGGTTAGTAGCCGAGCTACATGTAGGCCGTTTCACAAGACACGAAAAGTAGCAATTTTCAGACCGCGAATTCGCTCGCCGCGAAAAAAATGGGCCGTTCGCTCCCGCCACAGCAGTCAGCGGCGAGCGACCAACATGTTGGAATTTTTCGCTCTGTTCGCAGAGGCAGAGCAATTTTTCGGTAGGGACCCTTCGAAATAGCACCGGGCCGGTCACACCGTCGAAATTGCGTCGGCGTGTTTGTTTTAGTGATGGCCGTTGTTGCGCACTTTAAAATTAACTTAGATTGGAAAGTGTTCTTAAATGACAACACACGCATGCTCTTCGTTACCGTTCGTGAAAACTTAATAATATCATAATGCACAGATCTTTACATTACGTTTGAAAATTTTGTGCAGTGTCTAGGCAGCAAGAAACGCTTCTCGGCGCGCCAGTCGCAGAGCGAAAATCGCAGACCATTCGCAGCCCATGTGAAACGGAACCGCCATTAGCGGCGGTTGCGAACACAGCGATTGGAGCGAACGGAACGATTTTTTTCGCTGCAATCGCAGCATGTGAAACAGCCTTAACCACTGCGTGCTACTGAGCAACCGCAACAGTAGGAAACATGTGACGCGCACGACGGCCCAAAAACACTTGACACACCACCAACACGACCACGTGCGTCACGAACACCGGGAAAACAAACACACCAGGGAAAAAAAAAAAAAAAGGCCCTACCGGCGTATTAATGATGACGATAGGGCTGACCGAAAAAAGAAAGGTTTTGCCAGTCAAGGAAGATCGGACACGGCCTCCGAAACTGGAAGATTGTGCGCGTTTCCGATCTTGGAGGCCACACAACTAGCCACTGGAAGCCAAACTCGACCAAGCCAACAGAAAATCCAAAATGGCGGCTTTCAAAATCGAGCGGCACGGCTCAAAACAAGCGATTTAGTCCGGAAAATCGAACTTTAGGGCATAAATTTATCTGAAAAATCGGTCGCGAAAATGCATTAGTGCTATGGGAACCTTGACGGTGCATTTATGAAGTCCGAAATATCCAACAAGTCCGAATTTTTGGAGTCCGAAAAATCCGTCGGCGACTGTATCTTCTGTGAATAAATCCAAGCTTCAGTCTGCACTTGTTTGTGTCCTCTTTCTGTGTCCCGTTTGTTTGCGCTGCCAATATTTCACTATGAATCTATACCAACTAGCCCGCCTTACAACCCCTCTGCAACATATATAACGATATGTTATCCACCGAATATTGGATACAACGATGAAAAGTTTGCCGTCTGGACGGCATGTTCCGATCAGAATAATCGTAACACATTGATAAGTTCCTCTGAAACGAACTATGCCGAGTCAAGACGAAAAGTTAGCGTAGGCGAGTTCGTATCTTGCGCCATTGCAGCACAGTGCCGGCAGCGCGTCCCGGCTGTTCAAAATTCCGAGGAGGGCAGCGCGAGTTGGCGCGGCGCGCTACTAGATGGCGCCAGCTGTGTCACGTTCTGCGCCTCGCTGTCGCCCCGTGTAGGCCGCGGAAAGGGATAAAAGAAAAAAATAAATGCGAAAAGCAAAGCGGCGCGCTCCGCGGCCGCGAGTCCCCGCCTTCTACGAACGAAAGCAAGAAAGGGGAGAGAGAGAGAAAAAAAAGAAAACGAAAAGCGAAGCGGCGCTAGCAGCGTGGCAGCATCAGGCAGGCGCTGCGCCGTGCTCCCGACCAGGCTGCGTAATTTTGTTTTCCCGAGGGATCGCGCACGCGTGGATGAAGCGGGAGGAGTGCGAGGAGGAAACCGCGACCGGCAGAAGGCTGTTCCCCTGCACGGTTGCACCCCGGTTAACTCACGCTGCGACCGCAGTATGTCGCCACCGCAGAAAACATATGGCCGCCGTCCTTGCGGCCATAGATTGCTTGCGGCGTAAGGTGTGTGAGCATGGAGGTGTGTGCGAGGGATGGGCGGACGGATGCGTGCACAGGCCGACGTCGCACGCTTGTGTTTGCCAGTACGCGTACAACTATTGTGGTTAGCAACTAATGGCTGTGGGGCGGTTGTGGACATCACTTGTGATATACAGTTAAACCTGCATATAACGAACATCCGTATAACGAATTCCTCGATATTACGAAGTTTTTCGATTCCCCGCCGTTACTCCATAGAAGCACATGTATTTGCGACCTCTATGTAACAAAGTGGCAACGGGAAACACCCTTGATATAACGAATTTTTGCCACCGACAACCTCAAAAGTTTGGCCCGGATTTTGTCATTTGGGCACGAGCATGCATCTTCCACAGGTTGCCTCGCCGCCGATGAAGCGCGCGAAGCGGCGGCGGCGCGCACGGCGCGCTCGGAGCCCTGGCGACTGCGAGGTGGGCAGGCGCCCCTCAAGCCGGCGTTGCCGCCGTTCTTCCCGCCGCGGGCGAATGCGCGCATGTGCCCTCCCCCTCCCTTCAAATCAAAAAGAAAAAAGAAAATGAGTTTAGCGTTGGCAGCGCCCCTCTTCGATTGCTGCAGAAGTCTCTGAACTGCACTTCCTTAAAGTGACCCATAAAAAGTCTTGCTCCGTGTCGGTACGCTTCAAGTTCGCGTCGCATATGTGGGGACGCGCTGCATATGGAGAGCGCTTTTCGTTCGCTCTTCGTTTTCGACGCCGTGCATGTGTGCGTGCATGGTTTCACTGCACGGCGCACGCATGGAGTGGCCCCGACGACTTTCTGCTGCATTTTTTTTTTAAAGTGGACAACCGTGTAGTCACTACCGAGATGTCAGATTAGGCGCTGGTGGAAACTGTCCGAGACTGCGATGACGACGGATCTTCAGAGGTCAATGCGTCACGCGCTTTGCAGTCTTGCGCCGCGCCGCGAGTTCGCTAGAAGCCTTCGCGATTAGCCGATTAGCTCCGGCAACATGATGGCGCGTTGAATGCAATGCAATGAATGCGAAAGCAACAAATTGTAATGTTATACGAAGTAAGGCTGGCAACCAACTCTTTTGGATCCGATATCGCGTAACCCTACAAAACGCTGGTGTAAGAAAATACGGCCGCTCCAGACAGAAGTGCTCTTTTCAGTCTCTTCGCGTTGAGCCGTGCGCTGATGTTTGCCGAGATTCGCGCGATGCTGCCGCGCCTAAAGTCCGCCGATTTTTTTTTTCTTATTTAGCCGCGCCCGCCACTACGTCGAGGCTTTTCGCGATCGTGAAGTCGGAACCTAGCGACATATGAATTTTGTCAAGCAACCCTGTGGCAAGTCATGTGGCAACGATCATCATCATCAGTATGTACATACGCGGAGCAGGCCCTCTGCCCACGCTTGGCGCAGTTTGTCTCGTTCGCTTTGTGCAGTTCTCGTTATTTTTTTCTGAGGTGTGATCTCCGTTCAAACTGCGCAACGTGCGGTACGGATTTTTCGCTGACTGTGAGGAGCGGCAACTAACCCCCGTATTCTAGAACCGCCCTTCAGTCAACACTCCACCTTGACTTGAGAAAGCCGATAGGAGCGATGTCTCTAGGCGGAACGAGTCACTGCATATCAGCGATAATCTGCAGCAATTCTTGAGAAGCGCGGCGTCATTTTCAGTTGAGCAGCGGTGCTTTGTTCAATTCAGTCAAGTGAAGGACGAAATTCATGTCGAGGCTTGTTTGAGAATACGGGGGTAAGCGTGAGTGTGGCGAGCATGGCGTTGCTAAAGCAGTGCAAGTCGCCGAAATCGTTCAAACAGCCACTAACGAGGGGACGGTGGAGACGAACCACCTCGAGAGGTGCCGACATCTGCCGAAACGAGGAATTTGCTGCGCTTGCTTCGAAATAAGGTCGAGTGCAGCGACGTGGAAGATCGGCTAATGCGATGCATCAAGCAGCTGGAGGACGCCTTCCTAGGCCCGAGTACGACCGCAAAGCAGACGAGCATTAGGCAGTTCTTTTCTGCTAAATAAAATGGCAGTGCTGCAAAACCGAGCCGGTTACCGTTTCTTGTATGTTTTTTTTTTTCTCTTTTAAACATTTACGAGAAGAAAGTTTAGAAGCTGCTGCTGAATAGCCGGTAAGTAGTAGTGATTTTTCTGAAAAGCGCTCGATTTTTCCCGGCGATTTGCGCAACTTTGCTTATCTCGAAATTTTACCTGGTTTTTACAACTTCGAGTTAACGAGGTATTACTGTATACGTCTCACCGGGCTGCTGAGCACGCTCGCGTAGATGTTCAGCGTGCAGTTTCCGTAAAGTCTGGCGGCCGAAGACTTCTGCGATCGCTTTCTTGAAATCGGACCAGGTGTGGATCTCACGCTCGTGATTGTGAAACCAGAGCTTGGCGACATCAGAAAGGTAGAAGATGATGACACGGAGTTTCACCGGGTCATCCCAGTTGTTGGTCCCACTGACGCGCTCATAGGTGGAAAGCCAATCGTCCCACGTCAGCCTCACCTGTTCAGCTAAAGATAAGATGGTCGTGGTACCGCTGAATGGTACCGCTGAATGGCGCCGCTGGAGCTGGAAGCCGTGGTGGTGTCGGGCTGATTGTTGGCACTGTCAGTCATTGCAGGGGTTGAAGCGGCCGGCAACGTTCGGTTGCAAAGTTCCAGGTTGAGGTCATGGATTGCAGCAACCTCCACCAAATGTCGTATGGCGATTTATTAATAAAGCACTGACGATTTGTGCAGTCGAAGTAGCGCCGGTCCAACAGGAAAGCAGATCACGTGCACAGCGACAAACGCCCGAGCGTATAGTCTTTCTCCTCTTCACTACAGGTCGAATAATTTCAGATCAGATTCAAATAGTATATATCACATATAAAGAAAAATTGGCATATTTGTCATGACCTAACTAACCTGCACAATACTTTTCTTTAAAAATTGAAACAAGGCATATGCAAATGCCTTCTTTTTGGTTCACAGGAAGTGGAAACAACTTCGAATTGTAGTAGCAAGATTTGACTTTCGGTAGAATGCAAGTGATTAGCTGTAAAATATGTAAAGTTTTAAAATTTACTATACTTAGAGCATATAAGCCGGTATAAAAAGCTTTTAAACTTAAAAAATTATGAATCGATGTGAGGGTAATATGCTCATTTAACCTTGACGTGGGGCTTCGCGGCAGTGCGGATTTCCTCTGGATAAGAGTTTTCACGGCTTAGCACCCCTTCACTGCGGTGAAACCACTTTTACAGGGGAATTGCATGCGGACTAGTATACACCTAGATAGGTGCTTTCACGGCTTAGCACCTTTCCACTGCAGTGAAACCACCTTTACAAGGAGGTCAAATGCGGACCTATTAGTTTATTTCGAATACTTCGAAATTTTCATTAATTTAAATTTGAATCGAAGAGAATTCGAATACTGTAATATTCGCAAAAGCCCTAGAAAAAATGCGTTCACAAAATATCAAGCCAGTGTTACCGAGACTTTTGTTCCCTTAAAATGAAGTTACAGTGAATTTCCCTGAGTTTTCCCCGAGTTTTTCTAGACCCAGACATCCGCAATCCCTGAGAATTCCCGGTTTTCCCGGTTGGTAGACACCCTGGTTCATGCTCGTGTACATCATGAAAATTCAAGGACCACACTTGTCTGTTAGCAACCCAATTAACACATCTTCAGGGGAGGATGGAGGCTTGAAATAACTAGAATTCATCGAAAAAGGGTAACATCGCTGGGGCAGACATCGAAAACATGGCTCCAATAACGTTTTCTTTCTAGACAACTTTCAATCATAGTTTCTTAAGAGTTGCATAGATAATCGATTTCAGTATGACACAAGATGCAAACTTTTATTCAGATAGGAAAAACTAAGGAATAGTTATTATGCCGTGCCTTGTTGCTTTTCATATCAATGTCCACTATCTCCTGCTGCTTGGTCTTGGCAGTCTTCCTAAGGCTGTTTGACTTGATGATGCACGTTACGTCACTAGTTGCCTCTGCCTTTTCTGCATACGAGTCTGCTGTAGCTGTCAATTCCTTAAAGGGGCCCTCCAACACTTTTAAAGCCCGTATTTTTATTTGTGTTTTGCGTAGAGTGATGGCTGGGGATAATTTTAGCATAGGCCTAAGCGCCGATATCAAACGATTTAGTATTTTAATCACGACATAAAATCACTACATCACTGCCGAACGCATCAGCACGTAGTGGCGCTCGCTAGAACTGTTGCGGGCGGAAATGACGAATACAGTGGAACCCCGGTTTTACGTCCCCGGTTTTACGACGACCCGCATTTTACGACGGATTTGTCCCGTTCCGGCGAAAGCACCATAGCGCAATGCATTAAAAACCCCAATTTTCCGCGCCGTTTTACGCCGAACCCGCGTTTCACGACGATCCAGCCACGAAGGGGACCCAATGGCGAACAAAAGGGAAGTCCACTTGGGTGTCTTTCGTCGCACCAGCAAGAGGGGCACCCCTTCGCACCCCAAGCGCTTGGGAAACCGGTTCATTTTCGGCTTTCCGCTGCCGTTCGTTCGTCTTCCCCTCACCCTCCGAGCGACGCTGGCCGCCGTAAAGGGGCGCGGTTGTGGTTTCCCCATTCTTTCCCGCTCCGGAAGGGCGTTGGAAGGATTAAGTGCAGGGGACCCCCAGCCTCCCGCTTATGCGTTCCTTTGTATTCTCCTGGGTTCCTTTGTAGCTGGGAGTGCTCAAAGGAACCCATGAGCGTGCCTACACGGGAGGCTGGGTGTCCCCCACTAAAACTCTCTTTTGTCTATGGAGGTGCTAAGCCTGCGTAGCATCTTAGCTGGGGGGGGGGGGGGGCTGGTGTAGCTTGGGTAGGGGAATGGGCTAGTATCGCTTGAGGGGGCAAGTGCCCCTTTTGCTACTTGGAGGAGACGCGGGACCTTTTCCGCGGCAGGTGTTTGGCGCGCTGCTATATCGCTTTGCAGGTGTGTTGACCGCAGCCACAGCAGCCGCGATGGCCAAACTTAGCGAAGATGCCCCCCCTCCCCTGCCTTTTTTTTTTCTCTCATCCGGTGAACATGCCTTTTGTGGGTTTTAGAGCCCTGTAGAGCTTGTTGGTAGTTTGCATTAAGTCTCGCTAATCCATCGTGCTAAACGTGTCTTTGTGGGCATAAATTTTCGTGTTTGGATTTTACGACGCCCGCATTTTGACGATTTTTCGCGGTCCCGAACGTCGTAAAACCGGGGTTTCACTGTATTGGTAGCAGCCTATGATTGGATAAGTGTAACGTTAGAAGAGATCGTCTGGTGCCATCAGAACTGAGATTACTAATGTGTTTCATTTTTCGTTTCCTGTGCTTTTTCTTTGAACCCCGAACAGACGCGGCCGCAACAAAAAGAAAAAAAAAAAAAAGATCACTACGACTACAAAGCCCGACAGAGACGCTGGCGACCATTTCGGCTTGCGCGGGTCGGATGTCCATACGGAAGGCCTTCCCTCTCTCTCTGTTCCCTCTTCTTGCTTCTGTGCGTTTGCGAGCTGCCTCTTTCGCACGTGCGGTAGGCTCTTCATTGTTGTTGAAGGGGTTGAATGCACCCTAGTAGTTCGTCGGGCGGCTCACCGAACAACTTCTCAGAATGAGAGGAGGGAGTGACATGGAATGTTGCAAAGAACAGCAGAAAATACCTCGCTTCGAAACAGTAGCGCCCGCTCACGTTCTGACAAGTCAGGCGTCAGGCTCCACGTTTGTTACTATGGTGACGACGTCAACAACACGTTGGAAAGGACAAGCAACAATGGTGTGCGAGCTTCCCCTACGTAGGCGCTTCTACCTCACTTCATTGGGCACCCCGCATACGTCACAGGGCGAGTGAAATGTGGTCAGGTGACCGCGCGAAAATCAAGTTGAGGGTAGGGATTTTTTTTCTTGTATTTTGAATTTTCTAAACCGAATAACTTAGGACTGTGTGCCGTTATCACTACCGTTCTTGCGGCATTAATCTGTCTGTACTTCAGTCTACACAACCCACGAGTAAAAAGTGCGGGGTTGAATAGTGTTAGAGGGCCCCTTTAACAGCCACTTCTAGTTTCTTTTTCTTTTTTGTAAGCCTTTGGACCTCCTTCTCAATGCAACATTTCCTTTGCTCTTTCTCGTCCTCCTGCCTTTTCAGAGTTTACCAAAAACGCACAGTGTTGTCCGCCGCGGTGGAGCACTGGCCATGGTGCTCGGCTGCAGACCCGATGGTCACGGGTTAGATCCCTGCTGCGGCGGCCGCATTTCGATGAAGGCGAAATCGTAGAGGCCCATGTACTATGCGATGTCAGTGCACGTTAAAGAACCCCAGATGGTTAAAATTTCCGGAGCCTTCCACTACGGCGTTTCTCAATCATATCTTGGTTTTGGGACGTAAAACCCCAGTTACAGTCGCCGACCGTTTATTCGGACTCGGTGGGAACCGCCGAAAAGTCCGAATAATCGAGAGTCCGAATAAAAGGATGCACCAGAAAAAAAGCACCTTTATTGGCGCAGTGGCCGGAAAAGCTTGTCAATGCACGTCTGCACACAAACACTATCACAGAAGACCGAGTCGGGCTGTATTTAAGCCAGTGTTTGGCCATAACCGCAGGTTGTAGCGCTGCCACGGCCTGCGCTTCATCGGAGTCGCTGTTCACCTACGCTGATTCGGGGACCCGACAGACGATCTCATCATCGCCCAACTCGGCGAAAGCTCCCAAATAACATCGTACTTGAGGTCGGCCGCCTTCGAATTGGCGAATAATCGTGGTCTTTTTCGCCATCCCCAATGTCTTGTGGTTGCCGCGTTTCTGCGTTAGTACCGACCGCGCGGATGGAATGAGTGGCGTCGTAGCTGTCGGAAGCCATTTCAGTAGATTAGGCCTAGCCACAAAACAACTGACAAGCAAACTTTCAAATGCCAAAAGGGAACGACATCAGGCTAGTTCGTGCTGCAGAGCTCGTGATTCCGTCCTTCCTTGGTCCGTTTCGTGCGCGCGGCCATTTTAAACGTCACACCAAGCAGACTCCGAGCGTGGCTTGGCTTGGCTTGCTGTTTGGCTGTGGTAGCTATTCAATGCATCGGCTGTCTTAAGTCGAAAACGCCCATTACGAGTCGCCAAAACACATAGCCTTCGAGATCGGCATTTGTAATTTCTGCACTTTTGCACTGGCATGATGTCCAGCCATACACGGTGCAACCTTTCAGTGCTGGCAACCTAGCGAAGATATTGTAAACACGTGTGTAAACATCGCGGACAGCTGGTCATGGAGTTCGACGCCGCTCTCGATCAGCCAGCCGGAGTCCGAAATATCGAACGGCGCGCCGTGGGGCGTCCGAATTTTCGGTCGCGAGTTTACATTACTTCAATGGGATGAGTGGCGGTGCCGCGAGGGTGTCCGAATAAACGGGCATGTCCGAATTATCGGCGTCCGAATAAACGGTCGGCGACTGTATTATTAAAAATGCACGGTGTTGGTTCCTCACAGAAGCTACTGATGTTCTCAATTCTTCTTTGATGGGCACATTATATATGCCACCTGCTACATTTACGGCATCACAAATAATGCGCTGTGAAATGTGCGACAATGTTTATGAAAAACAAAAAAAGGAAACTCAAGGATTTTCAAAAATTCCATCACTTTCAAGGCCTTGAAAATGAACTTTTCTAATTCAAGGGTTTTCAAGGGTTTCAAGGACCCGCATGAACCCTGAAGAAAGGACACTCCTTTTCTAGCTCAGAAAATGTGG
The DNA here is from genome assembly GCA_030522465.1 of Rhipicephalus appendiculatus. NCBI lineage: Eukaryota > Metazoa > Arthropoda > Arachnida > Ixodida > Ixodidae > Rhipicephalus > Rhipicephalus appendiculatus. The sequence continues at coordinate 124,042 of JALIZH010014833.1, read as the reverse complement.
TAGTCCTAATCAACTACCTTGGTGAATAATTCTCAGAAAAGCTTGCATGTACGAAAAAAATAGCCCCCCCCCCCCTCCCCCCCAAGAGTGCTGTCGCATTCTTGCGTCTTTGTGTCCTAGAATGTCAAGGTGCTGTGCAATGAGTGCAGGGGTGCAACAGCAGAAATAGAATTTGGAGCAATTTTTGGAGCAGCAAAATGTTACTTTTGGAGCACTAAAATCCAAATTTGGAGCAGGTTACGAGGAAAAAAAACATCCATTTTTTATCACAAAAGACCAAATTTGGAGCACTATAAAAAAGGCTTACATTTAAAAAGAAGATGTACAAACCATTCAACATCCCCTAAATCGTGCAGAGTGGAACATGAGCACTGCTATTTCAATAAAAGTAGTATTTTGAATCACCCCACTCAACAAGTCCACATTAGCATTTGCCGCACCTGTCAAATCTTTTGACAGACCCTGCGAATTCAAATGTGGATCTGCCAGGCTGGCGACCTTGAAAATTCGGGAGATTCGTAAAACTGAGGAGTAGGGGTGGTGAAAAAAAAAATACTGGCGCACAGTTTTGTTAGTTTTTTTTTAGGGCTGCAAAAATGTCATATACTGCTCCAAACGATTGGCAATAACTTTTTTTAGGTGTCAGCGACCATACTAGTACTCACAAGTATGTGGCGTATACACACATGAGTAATTGAACAAAATGTGCTGTCCAGTGACTATACCTCGCGACAACTTTCTGTGGCAGCACAGCCAAAGCTACGAAGCCGAATCACGCACTTTTTTACTACGCGTCTGCATGTAGTCCGCGATCGCTAACTTTTATATACCACGTAGCATAAAAGGAAACATAAAAACAAAAGATGTAGTTATTATGCTCAAGATCCTTCGCATTGTTATCAAGAAAACTTATTCCGTGCGGGAGTTTCGGTTTTTGCAGTTTCTAGTTTTCTGGTGTCATTTCACCTTTTTCCTGCCCCAGTAAACCACGATGGCATCACTCAGTTGCAGCAAGTTCACATCGTGGCTTGTGAGCGAGGATGAGTGCGCGTTCGCTAGGTGATCTATATTCATCGAGCAGAAGGAAAAGAGGACAGCTGTGCGTCGTCAAATATTTTGTTCCTCGCATATGCTATCACGGAGAAAAGAAGTTGTGTGTGAGTGATACCGTTAGCGCAAGTGGGTCTTTCATCGCGATAGCCGCCTTGAAAGCAACACCGGCGACCTGTCAATCTTCAGCAAGACCAGCTGCTTGAAAGCAATATTGCGATTGGAAATTGTACGTAAAAACAATGACTCTTTTCATAAATTGCGTTCCATACGTGGTTGGTATTTCGGTTGCGTGATATTGCTGATACAATAACGCTAGAGATCGCGTACTTTAACACTGTACCCGTCGGCGTCTACGGCGGGAGCGGTTCTTGGCGCTTTGACATGACAGCGATATTGGAGGATAAAATCACCAGTGAAAAGTTTCGCCTGGGCAACAGGCGCGTTCATGTCTATTATGCGGCTAACTGCCAAAACAGCGTTCTTGGCCGAGTAAGGAGTGCGTTTCACCCGCTTGGATTTACCACGGCCGTGGATTTACGAACGTGAGACGCCCGCCTGTGACCAGTCTTGGCCAAGATATCTGCGACCCATCGATGACTTCGCGTCCACAAACAAATTAACATGAGCGTCTCCAGAAAGTTGTTGCGTCTCCAAAAAAGAAGGAAAACAACGGTACCGACCCTGCATTCACCGAAATTTAGGACATGGTTTCTTGCCATTGCGTTGAATTTCCTATCACACAGTTCCTGCTCGGCCGTGCGCCTTCCCCCCCCCCCCCCCTTTTTTTTTTCAAGAATAAATCTGACCGCTTTAAAGCTGCTTCCTGTGTTCCTTAGCGATAAAGAATATGTTATTGATTTGAAAAAAAAAAAAAAAATGCAAGCATTACTGTATGGTGCTCACTTTACACGCGGGCTTGAACCGCTGACAGGTTAGCGTTATGCTCGAATTCGAAGAACACAGCAATGATTCCACGTATTTTTCCTTCACTGCTGCGTTCATAAGTATCTCAAGGCTTGTCATAGCTTTCGATTAAAGCTACATATAATCTATCTTTTAATACACTATTTCAAAAATAACATCATAAACCTTGGATGTTCGTGCGAAAACGTACATGTTGGATGCGCTTCCGAAACCGAAAGCGCCCGCAAACGGACTACTTGGCGTAGTAACACGTGCAGAAGCTCCGCCCACGTAGCTTTGGCTGTGCTGCCACAGAAAGTTGTCGCGAGGTATAGTGCGAACAGCCCCTTCGAAATGTTAATACGCTTTTCCGCAGGGCACCGGTGTACTGCGGCGAAGGTGGCTTAAGCAGCGTTCTGCAGTCTGCACGGGTTAGAACAAGTCCAGGAAATTTTCGAACACCGCTACAGACCCCCCCCCCCCCCCTTTTTTTTTCTTTCACGATGGGGCTAGGTTTAGGGTACAACTTCTCGGCCCGCTTGCGAGGCACGTTCGACCAGATAAGGTAACAACGGCGCGTGCCTGTTGGCCCAGCGACGGCACCGGATACCTATTGCCGGGACGATGCAACTTCAAGACAGAAAAATGTTTTATGTGCCGTTGCTATGGCAACCAACGTGGTCGCCGGCAACGCCGGTGTTCGCAGCACGTAGAGTTCGTTCGCGCGCGGAAAACGCGGCATACGCATCCAGCACACCGCGGTTTAGGGTTAGGGTCTGCGCGCGTGGATTGATTGATGACGCAAACTGCAGGTGGCCAAAGTGGCCTCCATTTCTCGATGAAATTGGCGCAACTGGAGGCTGGTTGGGCATTTTGGCGCAGCGAGGTGCAATTTCCGCCAATTTTATGGTATTGGTGCAGTTCGGCGCAACAAAGGGGAATTGTATCAATTTGGCGCAATTGGCGCGGCTGTTGCACCCCTGTGAGTGTTGTAAAAGCATGGCAGATGCGTCTTGTGTTGTGCCTAGTGGTAAATTGGTGAGGGACTCTGGTGAGCAGCAGCCACCAAAAAAAAAGAAAAAAAAAAGGTAAAATGATGCACATGTGATAATATGGTGCAGTGATGTCTTTGTGGCTGCTATGCCTGTGTAATAGCACGAAGCTGCATTTTTGATGTCATGTGAAAGCTATATCTGTATGAAGAGCTACAAATGTAAAAGGTCATTCAGGTCTTTTTAATGAACGCCTATAATCCCCAATACCTAGGTGTAACTGCAATAACTCACCTCGTTGTTGTAACCCAGGGCTTCCAAGAGGGTGCTCCGGTCTGGGAATTCAGCGTAGCCAAAGCCACGCATGCGACCTCTGTCACCACTTTCTCTGGGCAGGCGTACGGACGACACCTTCAGCAAAAAGCGAACAGGGATAAAGTTAGCAACCTTACAATCATTCCGGCCTACCACAATGCTCCTCACCGTCAAGCCACGGAAAAATTTGATGACGTCTTCGTCGCAGACGTCGTACGGCAGGTTGCCCAAGTAGACCGTGTAGGGCGGTCGGTTGGGCACCTGCGAAAGGTCCACATCTGGGCCACGGGCAGCCTTCGGAGCCGTCGGAAGAATGATCTTCTCGTCTCTCTTGTAGTCTATGGTGAATTTCTCTGTTCACAAAGAAAATGGGGTGCAAGTGAGCCACGATCACATCATGAATGAGAAATTGGGCTAAAGTCAAATGCATTCAGGATGGTCAAGCAGCATGACTTTACATGTCACGACATGCTTGTGGCAGACTGCATGGAGCTTTAAAGGGATAGTGAACAAAATTTTTGCCGCCAAGATTTCCAGCAAAATTGAAAGATTGGGGGGTTGAAATCGATGGACACAACCTTCATTTCAGGCAGAAACTAGAAGAAAATAATGAAGTTAATGAGTTTTTCACAAACCGCCTCGTCTAGCGGCCGCGCCGTGAACTAGAGGGTGTGACATGAAACTCGCCAGAAACAGGCATCCCACCAATGCCAGCCGTCGCCTGCGTCTCTCAACCCGCTCAGCTCGCACTACGTTTCCCAGAACCACTACAGGAGCGAACAATGCTCCCGGCTGGGGCAAGCCATCAGCGCTTTTGTGGAAGTGAGAGAGTAGAATGAAAGGAGGGGTGGAGAAAAGGAAGCGAGGGGCATGAGCACGTGCACCCTGCATGCGCCAGGGAGAATCTGACGTCACGGCTCGTGCTCGCGTGCAGCCGCCGTGCACTGACAATCCACCAAAAATACAACCAACTGTTCAAAAATACGCGAAATAAACTCTGTTTATCGGAACAGTGGCGTCTTCCGAGTAAAATTTCAACGTTTTCGTCAGTCCAAATTTTTGTTCAGTATCCCTTTAAAGGGGCCGACAAACATTTTTTAGGGTACCTGTTTTCTTTAGCACAACGGCAAGCTTGTCAGGGTGTCTAAACACAGAATGGTAACGTGGAAAATGCCATGAAACTTTTAGAAGTGGTTCTTGTTGGGCAAGTTGGTGCATGTCTGTGGTGGGAATAGTTGCACATACAATCGGACGAACACAGGAAGAAAAATGTAGTAGACGGAAAGAGCGCAAACTATCAACTGGCTTTATTCATTTGGTCGTTGCATATATACTATGCATTTTTTCGCACGTCCCAAAATAGAGGGAAGGGGGGGAGATGGGAGGAGGATCATATCATGTCAAGATTATCTCACGCCAATAAAAGACGAGCAGAAAATTTATATGCACTTAGTGTTCACGTGACGTCACAGACAGGTTCTCTGTGCTGGGTACCCAAACATGGTGGCCACTGACTTTTTATCTCATTAGAGTGTGTCAGTGCAGGGGAGGACACATAGCCGCGTTCTTTTGTGCACCCCTCCCCGCTTTCTTCTGTTCACCAGCTGCGCCAAAGGTGAGCACAAAGGAACGCAAGGGAGCACCAGCACTAATGTGATGTCACAGTTTCTTGCTCTGCCCGTTGGAGTAAGAGTTCACGCAGCATCTATACCAGCTGGTGGTACCCAAAGGTGGCGTCCACGGTGACGTCAATTCACACTATGAAATAATAATAATATCTGGGGTTTAACGTCCCTAAACCACTATATGATTATGAGAGACGCCGTAGTGGAGGGCTTCGGAAATTTCGACCATCTGGTGTTTTTTAACGTGCACTGACATCGCACAATACACGGGCCTCTACCATTTCGCCTCCATCAAAATGCAACCGCCCCTGGCCAGGATCGAACCCTTCACTCTATGTATATGAGCGTGAAACCTTTATATATTTTTCATCTGTGGAGGCTATGAAGTCAATACACACACAACATGCGTTGCATGCAGTAGGAGGTGAATGCGACGGCGATTCGTGTTGTTGCACGGCTCGACATGTTGTGCTTGTTACCGTGAAGGCAGCGCTGCTTCTCAGCGTGCAACTTCTTTGAACTCGGAAGCAGCACAGAATAGTCAGGATGGATAATAATATACATACAGTAGACTCATTAAACAGAACCTGAAGGGACCGGGAAAATATGTTCCTTTAACAGGAGTTTTTACTCAGAGTTGAACAGGGGTGCAGAATGAAACCAATCATATCAGAGGCAGTGGTTTCATTTAAGCAGCAGTTCTATTTAATAGATTTCCGTTTACTGAGAGTCTACTGTATTCTAATTTTGAGCACTAACTATGGTGCACATGAAAGCCCCAGACTATGTACAGCAAAGGGAACGACTCCACAATCCAGCTTCAAGGCTCTCCCACAGGGCTGCGCGACGTACTGGGTTTTTGAGACTTTTAAATGCAATTTAATAATATATATTCTCACTGAAATTGCGAAAAAGATGCGTGAATCTGTCACTATAATTCCTGGTCTTTTCTTTGCCTCCAGTACTGGCGAATTGTCGGTTCCTTTAGGGGCCCCGTGACAAATTAAGGGTGCTGTTTTTACAGCTGCTTCTGGTACAATGGAATGCAGCGATATCGTAACACAAGCAGAAATAATGGTAGTAAAGTGCGTTATTTTATTCAATTGGAGAAACCATCTCCAGCCCCTACAGCAGCAACACACGACGACAAATTTTACACACAAAATTCGTATGGTCTTTGCTAAGCTACACCATTGCGCACAAAAAAGCATTATGCTTTATAAAGTACGCAAGTATTGCTGACTTATAATACATTTTCTGACACTATAGACAAGTAGACCTTTAGAAGGCAGCGACGTTTCCACATTAAATAATAATAATAATTGGGGTTTGACATCCCAAAACCATGATCTGATTATGGGAGACACCGTAGTGGAGGGTACTGGAAGTTTAAGCCACCTGGGATACGCCGCAGCCTGGATTCGATCCGGTGACCAGCGGGTCAGCAGTCGAGCACCGCAACCACTAGAACACCGCGGCGGGTCATTTCCACATTAAAGGTGGATGCACACAAAAGCCTGCACCAATTAGTGCGCACTCTAGATTGATGTAAGCTGCACAGTCAATCTAGCTATAGAACATAGCTGCGCACATTTAACGCATTGTGGAAGCAATTGGCTGCAGCTCTTCAGTCATACGGACTGTCTCGTGCTTCGTCAAGTTGTATCCAACCACAGGTGTGCTGTGGAACTGTTGGCATGCCCTTCTTCCATACACTTTTTCCATTGGGCACAGGCAGTCACAATTTTCATGTGCTTTGTATCAATGTTGGCAGTAATCGCACTTTGCACGTAACCTGTTGCTCTGCCTCTTGTTGCAGTGTCTACTGTGGTGTAGTCTGTGCGTGTGAACTATGGGCACACTATTGTCGCTGGGTGTGCAAGCAGTGACAACTCTCCATGCACCGCTTTTTCCAGCAAACACCCATGAACAATGGCTAACATGCCACAGGTGCTTGGCCCCGTCAGAAAATGAAGAGCGGCTACAATGACAGAGATGCAAAGAGGAGGACGTTAAAAGGGCTTGAAGCCATTCACAATCATGGTTTCTAATGTGCACTACACAACAAACTCCCCCTGTGCCACTTCGCAGATGCTCGCGTGGTTAGTTGTGACCTTAGAAAAAAAAATGCAACCAAGAAGAGTGCTGACAAGTCATCATGCAAAGGCCCCTACATCTGCAGCAGACGCATGGCCATCAAAACCATGAGTGACTGGGTGAGTGAAATGTGGAAGAAAACGTTTCCTGTCAACTTGGTTGTTTGTAGTGCGAAAGCTCCAGTTCCAGTGCACAGTTAATAGGGGTTGCTGTGCAAGCACGAAAGTGCTGAAGGAAAAGAGTAACGGAAGGCAAAGGAACACCTATCAACATGCAATTCAACCAACTCGCCCAAATAGCTGTTCTTCTCCGGTGCACAGGTTTTTAATAGCTTTTACTGCACTTATCTCGGCATTCAGTAACATACGTGCCAGTGCTACAGAACGTGGTTGAAAAAAAAAAAAAAAAGATTACAGGGCATTTAACACACGAAAATGCGACAGCTGCCCTAGATACAAGGCCGTACAGAATCTTGTCCGAGTCAAGATGGCACTCCTGCATTGCTGAGGCGGAAAAATTCGGCAGTCGCGAAATGCTCACGCATTTCTAAGTTCAGGTCTTGTGATGGCAGAGTAGCTGCCCCAAGCACATGGCAAACAATAAGATCAGCTGACTCACGGTGAGCTTAGCAAACGATACAACGCAATGGCACACGCGCATGGCCAACTGCCAAGAAGAACCAAGTGCACTTTACCGTCGACGGCTTCATTTTCCATTGTGTCCGCCCAGTTGATACGACGAGTGTTGACCACGGCATATCCCGACGGCGCCTCTTGATCACCACCCAGAAAGTCATTTAGGTTGAGGGTCTTCCCCTTAACCTTATGCTTTTTCCCTGCAACGGAGGAAACACACGTGGCTTCAAACACTCAGAAGCGTAGTCCGATAAAACTGGTACACGCCGCGACGCCAAAGCCAGCGTCCTAACGACGCCTCCCGCCGATCAACTCCACCGCTCCGGAAATTCGGGGCCCCGAAAAAAAGAAAAAAAAATGTAGCGGGAGCCAAAGAGCTGCGCTACGCTGGCCGGCCTATCGCCGCTGAGACAAAAAAAGAAAAAATGGCAAACACGAAATAGCCGCTGCCTAACTGTCACATAGCCGTCGTACGCGCTAGAGATATGCTCAAGTTCCACGATACCTGGCATGTCTAATATGAATCCGCGCGCAGGCAGGTTCACGAGGGCGCACGCTCAATGAACACGTTGGGCACGCTCAGAGGCCACCAACTCTTCGCGAGGCAGGCTTAATAGCTGCCGGCGGCGGACCGCTGCCCGGCACCACGAGAGACACAGCCTGCTACAGTGCCTCGACTAGACTAACACACTGGGATGACTAACGCCGCCGAGATACGTGACAAACCCGTACGCGATAACCACGCCGAGGAAGGGGCAATTTTTATGGCGGGCCCACGAGAACACTCGTCAGCAGTGCGACCCGGTTACCAACTACCATATTTAACGGACGGGCGCCGCTCTCGGCACCACCAGGATTGCGCCTTACCGCTGACTCGAGACATTACGCGCACGAAAGGCACGGCGTGACCGCGAAAGCGGAGCGCTGCGTTGCCGAAAAATCCTCGGCAAATATGCGAAAAGAAATCCCACGTATTGACCTACCAGTCGACGCCATGTTGAATACTTTCACGATATGCTAATTTGTAAAAACGAGGATCGGATTGACCCGTTTGGCGAAAGCGAAATTTGCGTAGTTAATTGGAGGGCCCGATTATAATAAAGATTACAGTAGGGGAGTGGACCCAATCGGGCGGGAAAAACAATGAATAAAAATTATAGGTGGCGGCAAGGAACGCGCTCCTGGCGACACCAGCGGCCGGGGACACGCCTCTCCTCCCACCTCCTCTCTGGTTCTCGTAGCCTCTTTTGAATGGATGTAGTCAATGTAGTCGTGAAACTGAAAGTGCAATCGCGATTTACGTTGGTGTGCTTAGTTCTCGCGCGACGGCCTAGCGTTACGTCCCTTCGCGATTGATAAAGACAAGTAAAGAAATGACTCCTCACGACGTTGTGCTGCGCAGTATCGCTCCGACCCGTTGTTGACAAGTTCCGAGAGCCGGTGGCGGGCGTTCTTGTCACAATGGAAGCCAGCGCACCCACGCCCGGCACTGGGGAGCGCTTGGATGAGAATGCGCTCCAGGAGTTCGAGGACTACGAGGCCGTCATGGACACGATTCGTAAAGTGGCGAAAGGCGGCCTCTCCGAACGCGAGATCGAGCACCTGCTGGACGCGTTTAAGAAAACTTTCGACAAGTATCTCGAGCAGCCGTACCTGTTGGACGGTCACTTGGCGGAGATAGTGCATGCCCTGGTGAAACCCGTCAAGTCTCCGGACTGCACCGACGATGTCCTGCACGCGTGCATGCGCTTTCTCGTCGTGGTGACAAAAGTTCGTGGATACAAAGTGGTCGTCAACCACCTGCCTCACGAGGTAGGAGTGCGTGGGCACGAAAACGTTGTACAGCGACTTCCACAACGAGAGAGCCCACTAAATTTGCGTTTCTAGTGGCAAAAATGGGATTGCGGGAAACACAAATGTGCCGCACAGGGCTGAACATTCAGGAGAAGCTATCAGACACATTCTGAAATGTCGGGTTGAAGCTGTCAGCCGTGGAATGGTTGATTCATTGAATGCCAATCGATGTTTCGGTTGTGTTGCACATGGCTGTACGTTAACGTGACCACTCAATTTTCGCACTGAAGTCGCTTAGCGTTAAAGTGTAGCGTGAACCGCTCAAATAATGTCAGTAGTCGAGAGAACTTCAGACACGGCAGTTTTCCCAGCTGCGGCGGCTGCACCTTCTGAAGGGTGAAATGGCAAAAAAAAAAAAAAAAGCAAAACAAAAAAAAAAACATTCATGTTCTTAGATGTAGGTGGACGGCGAAAAAAATTGAGGTGGTCAATATTAATCTGGGGTACCCCTTCATGACGTGCCTCGTAATCATGGCGTGGTTCTAGCATGCAAAACTTCAAAATGTTTTTATTTATTTTTGATATTCTTCACTGTAGTACAAGCTTGTATCATGGTTACTTGCGCCTTGCGGCAATTAATAACAAGACAAAGAAGCAAAGGCTGAGTGTCGTTGGTACACCACCACGCAAAAGCCATGAATAGGTGTGAATCACGCCTTTGCCAGAAATTTACACCAGAGGTGAAATGGAACACACTTGCTCACTCTGACAGTCGCTTTGTGCCGCGACCTCTTTTATAAACTTCCGACCTGCTAATGTAGCCAGATTCTTTTAGTTTTCCAAACTGCTGCCGTTCACTGTTTTCGATTTGATACTTGCATAAAGAAGGAACCAAATGCCTTAACAGTTATCTTTCATGTGGACCCCCCATGCTTGCCAGATCAATAGGTTCGCCTATTGCCTGTAAATGCGCAGATAAGTTTCTGTGCCTTCTTTCTTTTCCGCCATTGTGCGCCCCTGCATTTGTTAGTCGGCATTTGTGGTGTCTTGACTTCCTCCTTGTGTCCATGTTTGCACGCCCTATATTTAGAATGATTACTTAACAACCAGCTCAGCTCTTCGTTATTCTAGGAATATAAGTATTGCATTCTCCAGCCCATTTCTATATATTACGTTTGATTGTCCGTTGCCTTTGCCTTCCTGCTGCCCACACTTAGACGAAGGTGCAATGCAAAGGCGCTCCTGCGTGTAGATTTTGGTCAGGTGGTCACCATTAATCGGGATCCTTCCATGTAGCTGAAAGTCGGGATATTCGGGACAGTTGGAGTAATGGGACAGCGCGTCTATCTCTCCTGCAGTTACTTCAAAGATGTTAGCCAACGACTTATGAAATGGTGCTAGCAGACCGATTGCGCGGATGTAATGGCGGGCGTGTTTGACGAATGGAACTCTTTGTAACTGGAAGTCGCCCTTTTCACATGTCAAAAGTAAGTTTCTGCTATCACAACTGTAACGCTCTCAGATTTCAACCGCTTTGTGAACGCTAATATAAATTTTTCTACGAAAACACGCATCAGCGCTGCACTTTTGCAAAAAAAAAAGTTTTCGTATTACGGCTGAACTTCAGCCGCTGAACGTTGTTTTCTTTGGGAAACATAGTTTGGGAGGAATGGGACTGTTGAGGGAAAAACGGGACACTGTCCCATCCCTCTCTATCCTAGTGCCACACCTCCTTACACAATGCAAAAAAAAAAAAGATAAAAGTCCTTACATGTACATTGGGGAAGCGTACAATTGAACAAGAATTCAGAGGTTAGCACATCTGTCCTAAAAAAAGAAGTTCAGCACAGTCAAGACTCTCGCCACAACCCATCCGAAAAAGGAAATGGAGTTTGCTGAAGGATTACTGTTCTTCAGTCGTAGAAGACACGCTTGCCGATGCCTTTGACGAGTTTGACAACGACATGTCAGGTTTTGATAATGACTAGCGTGACATTTGTGAAATCAATTTGCCTGATGAATATATTGAAGTGACAAAAGGCGATGCTTTTCTTGTCAGTTTTAGTAAAAAAAAAAAAAAAATTGGCTGGAGTCAAGAGCAGTAATAACATGTCAGTGTGCAGTTCCTGCGGAACAAAGAAAAGAGCTCTCAGCTCTACTTTCCCCTTGAGAATGATATGTCGACTTTACCAATTACGGACATTGTGATGAAGGTACCGGTGCTAGAAACTATCAGTGCAGGAAAGTTTGTGCAACCCCGTCTATGATTGATGTTGAACTGGCCGCTTATAACGGTCGCTGAGGACACTTTGACCATTGTGTTTCATACATCCTGCTCTTCCCAAGGTATGTCCCACTCCAATGGGACAGACTTTAGCCATCACAAACTATTTTTTTACAGCTTCACCAGGAGCCGTCGGAACCAGTGCTTCTCAGAAATGTTTCAGCTAGTTTAGCCCTGTATTATAATCAATCAAACATCATTCTGCCTTCAAGTTCAACACAACTAAAAATATAATTGTGAAAAGTGTCCCAATCCTCCTGATGCTCCCCTACGGTGCTTTGCATAGTCATTGGGTTGCTTACGGACGTTAAAGCTCTGTGAATCGATCAGTCTAGATGCCAGAAACTCTAAAAAAAGAGACAACAAGAACGCGGACACTCGTGCGCCAGGAGCCCAGGACCACCATGCATAGTGTAAATGAAGCTGCTGCATTGTCTGCTGTGGGTGTCAGTGCTTGCGGCACCTGGTGGTACCTTTGGTCTCTATCCGCCAGCTTTAAGGACCGTGCGCTGCCCTAGAGGGAGTACCAATGAGTAGGTCGTAGGTTTACAGAGGAGCTTGTGCTTTGTGTTCGCCCGCTTGATCTCTGCACCACAAGGGGGCGCCATGGATCTGGCCGCTCGCGCTTCCACGGCAGCTCGGTAATACGTGCACCACAAGAAGTTTGTGGAAGGAAGGAACACTGCGTGTTATTGCGTGCTATGCACTCGCACAAGCGAGTAACATTTTTCCGTCTTTCGCATGCTTTAGAAAATAACAGACGCGCAGCTGTGCCCTGCGTGGTGATCTCTTGTTACATGCTCTTTGCAGCTGTCAGACATAGAACCTGTCCTTGCCCTGCTCGAGCGAGTTGCGCCAGACAGTCTCAAGTTACGTCCAGCAACGTACATGTTGCTGCTCTGGCTCGGTGTGCTGTCCATGGTGCCTTTCCAGCTCTCGCGCCTTGACTCTGGAGATTCAGGAGTGAAGCCTGTGGCACAAAGGTGACGGCTTCATTGCTCAATGGCATTGTTAAAGTGATTGTGACAGTTCTGAGTTAATGAGCTTGAATTGTGTTGAGAAATTCGTAAGCAGGGGGTGGGTGCTGGAGCCGACGTTTCGACAACTGGACTTGTCTTTTTCAAGGCTTAAACAGATTTCCTTAGTGCTTGTGTGCATCTACTCAAACGGTGGACGTAATAATAAAACCACTAACAGAACCCACACAACAAGCAGAGGCAACAAATACACGCACCTCCCTTACAGAGACACCTGTAAACACCAGCAAACAAACAGATACAGCAACAAACAACGGGTCAGGCCTCACCACCAACACTGAGAGTAGTAAGAAAACACCACCTGAAAATGTTGTGCCTCGGAGGTCTGCCCGACTCAAACACAAATGAATCTCGGTCTTTTCTACAATCCCGTAAACTCGCTGCAAAACAAACCAACTACAGAATGCATTTAAAGAAATACTCTAGCTACATTAAAGAAAAGAAAATTCCGAAAGGTCTGAAAATTACGGTCAGATGTGCTCTGGGTACCCTTCCACTTAACTTATTAGCGAAATGGAACAACATTTTGGAAAGTGCGTCTTTGTCATTAAAGGAGCACTGACATCAAATTTACTCATGTCAAGATTTTTCCATCCATGAGTAGTTATTTATTTATTTATTTATGACATACTGCAGGCCCAAGTAAGGGCCCAAGCAGGAGGGTCATGGGAAAAACAGTACAAAATATACAAAAAGGAAGCAACATTGTACTTTGTGTTCGGTTATCGACCCCCTAGTAGCGATGCGCAACCCACAATGCAACTGAGGGACGAATAACTATTTGTTTTATTAATTTATATCACCGGTTTCTAGCACGATTCAAAATTGGCCGGCAAGCCCACCATTTTTAGCGCTGGTCACCAGATCGCGCCCCAGCTGACCACTTCTCCACAGAAAGGAGTGACGTGAGGCTCAACTGCTCCGCTAACATTTCGTCTGCTAGGTGCACATGTTCAGTCATGCCTTGTCACCAGCATTGCCGTCGTCGCCTTAAAAAGTGTCGACTAGTGTTGAATACGATTATAGTGGTATCTTTGCAGTTCATATTGGTTCACTGTTTAGCTTTGATGTCTCTGTGTCTGTGTTGATTCCTACTAGAGCACCAGATTCAATAGTGAAAAAGTATTGTCACGAGAATGCTGCATTAAGTGTGTGACCTATGTGTATGTGTGCTACGCTTTGCTTACCTTTTTTTAACTCTTCGTTGTGTCACTTACTACTCATTCCTTTTCATGCAGGATATACGAAGGTCATGAAGGCCAACCTTACTGCCATTCAGAAGGCAAATGATGCCTCCAGTTTCTTAAGTGCTCATTTTATTACCCGTCCCGACATCAAAGACCTCTACTTTGATGACTTTATGGTGTGGTTGCAGGACGTAAGTAATCTGGCTGCTTCCTCTGAAGCTATTACCCGTAGTTGACAAAGGATGTGAAAAGTGCACACCAAATTGTGTTTTTCTTAAATTTTCACATGCGAAGTAGTGGTTGTGTCGGGCAGCATGTGATTGTCAGATTTCTTCTTGATCGTTGTGTGTGCCGGCGTTTATTCCTTGAGAAATATGTAATTCACAGCGATGGTCCCCCAAAAGCTTTGCTTCTAGGTGTTACAAGGCGTGCACAACAATGCGTCAGTGGTGCCAATAGTCAGTGGTGCTCCCACATGAATACACCAATTAACGAGTTATGCACTGTGCTTTAAAGTTGCCCATAAGAATAAGTTTAAAGGACTGCTGACACGATTTTGAGACATCGCAGAAAGGACATTTTAGATGCGAAGCAGCTCTTTGACTCACGTGTGTAACACCGTGTGTCACCGTAACACCGTAACAATGCGCCGCAACGCGTTCCCCTCGCCGTAGGTGTTGGAGCGTTGCCAAGTAGGTCACGCCACAGCTGCGCGTTGACGTCACGCTCCCCTCGCACGCTTCCCTCACAGGTGCGCGCTGACGTCACTCTCTCCCTCACCCGCAGCATGCTCGCGGCAGCGCCCGCAGCTGCCGGCTGCTCTGCCCGCTCGCAACACCTCTGACCCGCCTCCCGTGTCTTTGCGTTTAAAACAAACGTTTACTCGAGTAAACGCTACACCGAGTTTCGCTTCAAACCGTTCTTCCAGCACCCGCGTCGACACCCGTTTCAACCGGGTCAACGCCGTGCACACCGCTGCTGCTTCGCATCCCATCAGGGTTCCCTTCGGGGAGATGGTACAAGTTTTAGATGCGAAGCATCTTATGCTCGAGGAGCTATGTCCGTCCCGCGTCTGGCCACTTTCATGAAGTAGGGAAGCACCCACTATCACGAACCAGAACACTGTAGTACAATATAAAGCCAAGTCAACCACCACTACAGTCACCAGAGTCATGGCCGAGAGCACAGAGAGGCTGCTTAGCAATGGCTAGGCAGGTGGTGTGTGTCGCCCAGGTTGACTCCATTCCTTGATCTTGCTTGCATGTGTTTGGGGGGAGAGGGGGGTTAGTCCGATCCCTCCTTCCCGCGTCCCACAGCGCATGCGCGTCCCCTCCCTCTCTCTACTCTCCTAAGCTAACCCTCTTTCTCTTCTCTAGGAATCCCCTAATCTACGGAGCGTCCCACAGCGCGTCCCACAACCCGCAGCGGATCGTGTCCCCTCCCCCTATCTCTCCTCTCCTACACTCGCCCCCTTTCTCTACTCAAGAATCCTCTACTCTACGGAGAGGCCCCTGTGTCCCCTATCCTCTCCTACGCTCACCCCCTTTCTCTACTCTAGCAATCGTGTACTCTACGGCGGCGCCCACAGCGCATGCGACGTCCTCTCCCCCTCTCTCCTCTAGGAATTCTGTAATATACGGAGCGGCTCCCGTGACCCACAGTGCATCGTCCCCTCTCTCTCCTCTCCTACGGTCCTGGGAATCCTCTACGGGCGGCAGCGCACGACTGGTGGTGTGACAGCTGAATACTCCGCTGGGGGGCGCCATATGGTAGTTCCGCGGTATGAAAATATGACGGAGCGCACGCGCCTCATTCTCTCTCCTGTGCAGCGCCACGATGAGCGCCCGGACCGCTGCCGTGAAACGAGAGCGGCGACATTCCTCCCGCTCAAGCTAATTATCTCCCCGCTGCTTCGCATCCACACATGGTTCCCTTTAGTGGGAGATGGGGAATTTTTTTAGTTTCCTTGGTACGAAGTGTTAATGCTCTCCACACACTGAAGTCAGACAACACGTATAAAGTATTTTACTTTGACACTAAAGTTTTTGTCGCTGAGCATCCTGAAAGCCTGCCCCAGCGCAATAGACATTATCCCAGTGAGTCAACACAGTTCCACTGAGTTCGCAAACTCTGTGTCCTGCATGCCGGCTAAATTTCAGAAATCTCTGTCGGGGTATCTGGACGACAATTCACTCGTTTACATGCATCACGAGCAGATGACGGATCTGCCAATAGTACATCGCAAGTTGCTCTATCTCCTCATGGCTTCACGCTGCGATGACACTTCACTCAGAAGCCGCCCCCTCGATATCGAGACTGAAAGTGTTTTTCAAGGTGGCGGTATCAAAAATATATTTGATGCATTTGCCAGTCTCCACCATACTCTTTTTAGGGTTCTTCACACTTCTGACTTTATTTAAAGCAACAATCCGAAAATATTTCAAATTTGTGTTGGTACTCCTTAAATGTTGAAGCTAACAACAAGCTCATGCAGGATGGTTACATAGCTCAACCGACTTTTACTGCTGTTTGTTTAACAGCAAATCGACCCGAAGAACAAGGTGACGACGACAAACGTGCTGTCAACGCTTGCCATGATCTTCAAGCTTGCCAAGCGAGATGTCGTCATGAAGCATGCGCCCAGCATAATGAGCATGCTGGCTGAAAAGAAGTTATTTCTGTGCAGTGACTTTGTCATTGAAAGGCTCGCATTGAAGCTGTGTCAAAGGATCGGTGAGTGGTGTTATTTATTCCTTTGCCTTTTTTTCCTTTCTCTCCTTGTGAATTTGCACCTGAGAGAGTGTGTGTTGTTATCTTACCCCTTCATTTGCTGCTCGTTGTATGACTGGGCAGGCAAAGAGAACACCCAAAAACTTATATGTACTAGTATTGGTTTAATGGTACATTTATGAAAATTTTAATGTTCTTTTTTTTTTACTAGCCATAGGAATGGAATTAACTGCACCCATATATCACAAGTACCAAATCATCTTCTAAATTCTCTTGTAAAATAGAAGGTACTAAACGCTAGAGTTCTAACTGCACGCCGCACCACCCCCTTCTGCGGAATTATTTTTGGCTGCATTGCACGCCGTACCACCCCCTTCTGCGGAATTATTTTTGGCTGCCTCTTCTGAAAGCAAGCAAGAACACGGGTTCTTTGCACTCATTTCTTCCGCTTTAAAATATTTATGAAATGTGAAATTGTGCGTTTGTGTGTATGTTCTGCATACCAATGTATGAAAAATGCATTGTGTAATGGAAGGAAAACAGCGCAAGAGACGGAACACCAGAAAAAAAAAAAACGTATGGCAGCTCCACTGTCGTGAAATCTGAGGAAGTGCATTGCACGGGCACCCAGCGATTCCCGTTCCTAGAGTTCCCACTACTCCGTTTACCAAAGCGTCAATGACGCCAATGTTTAAGGTAAGCATGTAGGGTTTTCCTCGCATGAGTAGAATCTTGTTAGGCAGATTCACAAACTCGGTGTGCGACATGTGCGCTACTTTTTGCTGCGCTTTATCGATTTCCTGCTTGTTACGGCAGTTGAGATATGCGTTGTCTGCAGCGAGTTCCGTCAGGTTGTTTACGCCATCAAATGTAGTGATGTAGTGATGCAGCGCCGATGCAGAGGCGGCGCAGGAGGAAAGGTATTCGCTTGTGCGGCAGTGGCGCCCTCTTTTACGCCTCGCCGGAGTCAACCCCATGTTTACGAAATGTTTTTAGTGATTTTAAGTTAATTAATGCGATTACTTCTTGGCTATTTCTGTTAATTATATTATTTCAGACCTTGTTAGTTTATTTTAACCCAGGTTTGAGCATTGCTAGCCTTTTTGTGGCCTGTATTGAGCGCTTTACTGTGAGCATGATCACGCCACGTGAGATGGATGGACGACAAGCCGTTTTTCTAAAGTGCTCCGCACTTAAAAGGTTGAGACAAACAACAGCGCTGACTTGCAACAAAGGTTTATTCGTCAGAACCGCGCAATATATACTTGCGCAGTCCAAAACGAAAAGAGAGAAGGAGCATAGAAATGATCACAACGATAATGTAAACAAACTGTGAGCATCATCACTGCATACCATGCACATTGCCATACAGCCATGTGAAAGGTAATCAATTTCCTTTTCTGACAAATCAACTGAAGGCCTGCTCACGCACGCGCTGCTCAGCCTAGCCATTTCCACAGCCTCCAGGATTTCTCGCGCCAGCTGGTCTCGAGGACGCATGACAACCACACAGTTCTGAAACTCAGGAACGCAGCCCAGGAACCCATGAAGTTCCTGATGGCGGGTCTGTTTGCTTCCTAGGTTTAAGCTTAACACTCTATTCTAACCATGTTTGTTGGACATATGAACCACGAGCTAACAAGCCATTGCTCCCTTTTGAGTCTGGGCACTCTAAAGTTGTAAAAAGGGCAATAGTGAGGGCTTCATTCACGCTTTGCAAAAGCCCTGTTATCAAAAGATCCAGATCAGCTTTATTATGCAGGCTAAACACTTCACCAATGCTTGATTCCCTTTTTACATATTGACAGCAGTTGCTGAGTGTCTACTGAGTTGAATGAAAATGAACCCAGGGATGCTCGCTCAAACTCAGAGAAATAGATTAGACAAAAGAAATTTTGTCATCATTTCTTACTTCCACGGCGTCGCCCGTAACCTGAGAAGAATAGCCGGCACATGCCAGGTGGGGTGGTTTTCTCTGCCCCTGAGAGGCTGGCTGGTTTGTGTAGGGCCGCCAGCCCTGGTGCTCGGGAAACCCGCACTTGTCAAACTAAGCATCGGAATAAATTCTTCCATGTGCTGAAAGTGTGGTGTGTTCCCTACCGCTGTCTTGTGGCGAGTGGTACATCGGCCAAATGGGCCGGTGTCTGAATCGCCGACTAAAAAAACACGCTTGGAGAATTTCTTCAGCGGCATCTGGCCACCTTGTTATCCATTGCCGAGGCTGTGGATGCGTTCCTTTCAACATTGTGCGGTTGTCGTGTCATTGGGAGCAGGTGACACAAGAAATCCTGTAGGCTATGGAAATGGCTAGGCTGGGCAGTGTGTCTGTGAGCAGGCCTTCGATTGCTTTGTCAGACAAGGAAATTGATTACCTTTCAGACAGTTGTACGTGCAATGCATATGGCATGCAGTGATGATGCTGACAGTTCGTTTATATTATCGTTGTTATAATTTCTGCGTGTCTTCTTTCCTTTCGTTTTGGACTGTGGAAATATACACCGCACGATTTTGACGAATAAACCGTTGTTGTAAGTCAGCACTGTTGTTTGTGTTCTCCTATTTTCAGGTGCTTCGTCTTTTGTGCTGTTTCCTTTGAACTGTCCAACATGCCCAAGCATCCGCTTTAGCGCTGTGTAACTACTTTCTTATTTTTTGTATTTGAATCCCACCCTGCCCATATTCATTGTACTTGCATTGATTGCATACTTGCCTATTTATAGCCCTTCCCATGTTTGTATTAACTTTTTTTATTGCTGTCCTGATAGGCTCCTGATTGAGAGCATAAGTATCTGACAAATAAATGCAGCCTAATGCTTATTCATTGAGTATTGGTTCAGTACAACTTCACTGAGCTTTTAAAACTGAAATGCAGAAGCTATGTGCTAATAAGGAGGAAAATGAAAGTGCAATAGTACCTGAAGCGACAGCCTTTGCGTGATGTATGCAATGCTGCACTGATCAGTGCTGTCCCCTGCCCCTTTATGGCTATGCTAATGACTGGGGCACACTCGCTGAGACAGGGAAAACGCAGTCAGTGCGTAAGGTGGTGGGCTTGCTTCCACATACAACACCGCGAACCCCCAGTTCCTTGCCATACCCAGTGGACCAACGCCCCTGCTTGAATGCCCGAGCAGAAAGCTCTTATAGCAGGGCACTGATACGTCACATTTACACCAGAATGAAAGCAGTCAGTAAATATTGGAAGCTGCACTAGTGCCCATGTTGTCCGACAGGCATAGGTTTACTCATCAACAAGAAATCTCTAAACAATTTGACAGTCAATGCCACATACACACTACACACAGTTGATATATGGCACCTAGTCAGCCAGTCATCCTTTGATTGCATGTACTTGCATCAAATGAATTTGATGGATTAACCCCATTCATCAATCAAAATAGTGACATTCAGTGTGTGTTGCATACAATGTAAGAAACTTCCGCTTGAGTCTGTGATTCAGAATTAATACATGTAAAATATAATTGAAAAAAGTTAGAAGCATTCTGGTTGTTTAAGTGGCTGTGCCATGAATTTGCAATATTTTGTCAAAAACAGCTATTGAACAGCTAGCGCAGGCAGGTGTTGTCAAATGGTTGTTACATGCGAGAAATCCTATGGTACTAGATGAAAATTTCTAGAGGGGCACATGGCATATGTTCCATTTCTGTTCTGGAAAGGAAGTCCAATCATAACGAACTTGTGTTGCAGCTAAGACATTTGGTGAAACTGATGCATTTGTCGCGTCTGGGCTTAGCAGAATTAGCTTATCATGTTGTTAACTCAAAATGACACCAGGCATTTCTAATTACAGGCGTATTCACACAGGCGTATTTACAGGCGAGGTGCACAGCACCGACCAAGACAGTAGACAGCCCATGCACTAGATGGCCCGTACTTTTTTGTCGTCTTTTCTTGGCATAATGTCTCACTTTTGGGTTGTACTAGCTTTGGGATACGTATTAGGTTGTACATTGTTATGTTCATGAAATCGGTTCGTCCGTGTACTTCGTATTGAGGTTTGAGTGTACAGTAGAACACCTCTAACACGTTTTTCATGAGGTAAAAAAAAGAAACGCAGGAGCTGGGAAATGTGTAACAAGAACATGCGGTTAAAATCGAGATAAAGTGCTGTTACTAATAAAATAGACGTATCACACATGGCATCACCTCAGAAGATTTTAGTCATTAGTTTATGGTTTGAAGGGGCCGTGCAACACTTTCTGAGTTTTGATGGAACAGTCTCGCTATTAGCGCATGACGCTTCACGAATCACATGCCGCAAAAGTTTTTAGAATCTGTCAAGTACAAGTGGAGTTACCGGTGTTTGTTGCACGCTTCAGGTGATTTCTCTCTCCTTTCGTGCCAGTAAGTGCGCTGAAAGCTATGCAGGGAAGGGGATGACAAAAGTGTAAGAAGATGCGTCCCTTCGTCAGTGCGCGTCATGACCTGGAGCACTTTCTTTTCTTGTTTGAGGGGCAAGCACCTTAAGACACCACAATGTCCCTCTGTCCATAAACTGCCGTCCGGCGTCTACAGCAGATGTAGCGCAGTTGCATGTGAACAAACCGAAACATCTGTGAACAACAAAAAGGCTATCAAAAGGCTGTTAACCAGAACAAAGAACATAAAAGGCCACAACACCGTAAAAACACCGACATTTAACCACCCATCAATCAAAGCATATGACAAAACAAAAGGTTAACGAGAAGAAAATAAAAGGCTGTTAACCAGAACAAAATATAAGGCCACGATTCATGATCCGATGCACACTGCTTCGCCCCATCATCAGCATTCACCTCCTGGATATGCGTGGATTTTTTTCTTCGAATGCGCAGCTTACATGAGCGTGTGTGCGGGTACATGGCGACATTTCGCGGTCGCCGGGGTAACTACGCAGCAAATCAGCCAACCGCTGTGGACGTGGGTGTATGGCGCTAAATTTGGGTTATGGCATCATTTGTAGAGAAGCGTTTTCTGACGATGCACAAAAAGTGTTGCAGGGTCCCTTTATAGGAATCCTTGATAGATGTCTGGTTTTTCTTTCGCACCTCTGCCTGAACCAGACCCTTTTAGGGCACTTAGACGACCTTGTGGCAGCCCACATCGCCAAACTCTTTGACATACTTCCTCGGCACTTCCAGTGGAGCGACATTATCAGGCAGTGTATCAGGCAGGAACACTGCACGAACGACATGTGAAGAGAGGGTCTTAATAGATAGGTATCTGTAGATTCTTTGCTGGGATCGGGCAGCAGAAAAACGTGTGACGAACATTGAAGCTCTACTGCAATAATTTTTTTTCGACGCTTCGCTCGTATTTGCAGGCCTTTGCTTTCTTCCCGTCAACCTCGCTTCGTGGAGACACTTGAGATGCATCAAGCAGCTGTCACAGAATGTGCCAGAAAACGGTCCCCTGTCGGAAGCGGCCTTCCCAACCGCGCAGGAGAATGGAGAAGTAGACGTCCCGGAAATCGTTGAAGAGGTCGTCGACAAGCTTTTGGAGGGCCTTGAAAATTGCTCCCTCGATGTCAGGTTGTGATCCACAGTTCTGTGTTTATGGCTGCTTCGATTCCATCTCGTTTCCATGGGCGTTTAATAGAAAGAGTGCATGTCTAACCACCCATTTCTAAAAATTGCTAAATGAACAAAATAAATGCCCAATGGTTTTTTTTTTTGTTGTACCACAATTTTCACGTGTAGCATGTAGAATTGGATGGTTTTTTTAGACACAATCTTTTTCAATGTTGACTGCAAGTATTAGGTCATTAATGTTTTCTTAAAAGTTGGAGCAAATAATGCTAGTGTTGAAAAGAAGACAAACGTGTAAGCACATCAGCCACCTGATGCTTTCTTTTAATTTTTTACTAGTACTTCCTTGAAACTTATGTTTGTCTGTAAAGAATACATAACTGTGCTGTAGGGCCATGCCAGAAAGCAAGTGCATGGAAATAGGAGAACTGATTGTACCAAATTGCTGCAATATGTGATTGCTTTACATGAAACAGGGGTTCTCCAACTTTCTGGCCTCTAAAAACCCCAACAGCGTATCAGTACTGCAACATTGGTGTGTTAGTCTAACCTTTAACCTTAAATGCCATTGCTCTTCATGAGGAACTCGCACTAATACCTAGAGAGCCTAGCGGTTTTTCCCCACCATGCATTGAAAAGTGCGAGTTGACTGAACGGCTACTGAGTTATGCACTACATCTCTTAAAATGGTGTTTCCACAGAAATGAAATGTTGTACGTGCAAAGCGTTTTATTTTTAAAAAAATGCCCCCCACCTCCCCGAAGGGAATCGTGAGGAAATGCGAATGCATTTCTTGCGCCGACACCGACTTCTGCCATCGCCTTGAGAGGCGCCCAGCCAGCGAACGGTCGAGAGTGAGGCGCGAGCGGACGGGAGAGTGGGGACGCAGGGAGGAGAGAGAGCGAACGGCGAGAGAAGGAGCGGCGAAGCACTGCACCTACCCTCTCCTACACTCTCTCGCACCACATGCTCCGGTTGCTAGGGGCGAGGATAAGCGCGCGCACCCGCAGCTGTTGCTATGAAAGAGGGAGTGAGAGCGGAGAGAAAACACCTGCCGGCGCGCGGACAACGCCGCACAATGCCGGATGCCTGACATAGCCCGACTAAGAAATGCATTCGCATTTAAAAAAAAAAAAAAAAGATAACAGTTACATGCCATTCCCGCTGCAGAGTTGAGTTTGTCAGCTGCCAGGCTAAGCCTAAACACTCGTGCAGCCCACCACCAGCACGAAGTTCTCGTGCTACGTGGACACTAATGCACTATGAGGCACAAAAAAAAAAAAGTATGAAGGTGTCAGCTGCGAAGCACCATCCAAACAGTCAGGATTATCATTAGTCAGATAACAAATGCTCCCAGCACGCCGAACTTCCAAATTACACATTATACATACAGCCCTTGCAAGGATGAATTAAAAGCATTTTAGTACCATTGCGAAATACAGAATGCCACTTAAAAAAGGTTTTCTTGTCTCAGCCAGTAATTTATGTTTATTTGATGTCTGTTTGTGTTTATGACAACCTTCAAAACTCTTAACCGGCCTTCGGGGCAACCCTGGGTTCTGAAGAACAATCTGAGGACCCCTGATTTAGAATGAATTTATGTGTAACCCTTTCTTGCAAGCGTATTGCAGAGGTGCAATAGCTGCACCGATTGTGCCAATTTGATACAATTCCATATTTTTGTGCCATGCTGAACCAGAACTGTGAAATTTGTTCAAATTGTGCAACACTGCTCTGAAAATGTCCAACCAGACTGAAAATTTTCTCAGGTGTGCTAATTTTAGCAAGAAATGGAGGCTACATTGGCTACCTGCTGTTTGGGCGTCATATCATCCACTCCAATCATGCACAGACCCTAACCCTACCGTGAATGAAAAGAAAAAAAAGGACAGTGATTCTAAAATTTCCTGGCCTTGTACTGTTGCACACAGAATGCGCTTTTAAGCCACTTTCACCGCAGTACACTGGTGTACTGCGGAAAAGCGTACTCAGATTTAGAAGGGGCTGTTAGTACTAGCTGTCACAGGACACTGAAAATTTTCCTTTAATTACTCATGCGTGCATGTGCTGTATAATTACAATTACTAGTAGGGTCGCTGATGTCTAAAAAATTATTGGCAATCATTCAGAGTTGTGTATGATGTCTCTGTGGCCCTGAGAAACAATAAAAAAATAACATTTGCTAGTTTTCTTTTTTTCACCAGCGTCACTTTGCTCCTGCTTTTACGAATCTCGTGAAATTTGAGGTCGCCAGGTTGGCAGGTCCATATTAGCATTTTCAGCTCCGGTCAAATGATTCCGCATGCACTGCAAATGCTAATGTGGACTTCGTTATTGTGTTCACTGTTGGGTGGTTCAACACACTGCTCTTATTGAAATAGCAGTGCTCACATGCACTGTGCATGAGTTAGGTAATATTTATTGGTTTGTACATATTTTTGTTTGCTTTTCCAAAAATAAACCTTGTTTTTTATACTACTCCAAATCAGGGATTTCGTGCTAAAAAAAATGGAGGCTTTTTCTTTTCCATAACCGGCTCCAAATTTAGATTTTCGTACTCCAAAAGCAGCGTTTTGATGCTCCGAAAATTGCTCCAAATTCTATTTCGGCTCTTGCACACCTGTGATTGGCATCTCATGATTTTGAATAAAAACTGACTCAATAGCCTTGTGACTAACTTGTCGTAATACTGAACTTGAGGTCAAGGGTTTGATACCCCGCTCTGGTGGATGCATTAGGTGGAGGCACTTTTTGAAAAAAAAACCTCGTGAATTCAGGGGCATTTTAAAGAAATTTTCATACTCGAAATTTATCTGAAGTTCTCCATCTCGGCATGCCTCTTAATCAAATTGCCTCCATTTCTCCGAAACCCTGACTTTGAATAACGTAATTTTTCTCTACCTTCATGCTTACTAAGTCCTAACCAAAATTTCATTGTCCTGCAATTGAAGTAGTGACAAATTAAACGAATTGGTGGTGGTGCTGGTGCGCTGACAGGAAAGACAGCATCAGACGTGCTTTGAAAAATCTTGTTTTCTCAACAAAAACCAATTAAATAATTTTTCAACCTTTAAAACATGCTAAGTGGCTTCGTGTTTATTAAGCCTCCTACATGCTGGTTTGCTGCTGCTCATTGAACATTACGCTTATTGTACCACATCTGACCGAAGTGTGTTTGGTTGTTTGCAGATGGTCAGCTGCAAAAGGCATAGGCCGTATTGCAAGCAGGCTTCCAAAAGAGTTTGCCTGCGAGATAGTCTCCTCAGTGTTCTCCATATTTGAGAAGCAGAAGAGTGAAAGTTCACTTCATGGGGGCGTGCCTCGCCCTTGCTGAACTTGGTACGTATTTGTTTCATTGTATTGATGGCTTACTTGCGCACAACTTTAGCACATGAAGCAGCAATGCATAAAGCAGGGGTTTGGTGCATGATTGAAGGTAAATAACCAGCTGAAACACAATGTAAAGTAATCACGGATTCAAACAAGGTATCATATTTTTTAGCATGATGACTGGTATGTGCAATCGCTCGCGATAACCATGATATTTCATGACGAATCTTTTCTCTTAAGATGATGTTGGCTCTGATCTACGTGTTCGAGTTGAAATTACGCCGACATGACCCGAACTGAAGATGGCGGAAACGAAAGTATGTGCATTACTCAGCCCTAAATTGTCTTTTTTCAATCTGTGAGTACTGTACAGTACTCGCGTATTGAAACAAGACAGAGCTGGATCAGAGCCGACATTTTCTTTAGAGACCAGATTCGTTGCGACATGATGTGGTTATCGCGAGCAATTGTCCATACCAGTCGTTATACTAAAAAAACTGATGTCAGTGTTTGAATTCATGAGTAATGTACCCAGAAATATCAGATAACTGGTTGGGGCCGCCAAAAAACAGATAAGAGACCTTTTACAATCCTCGGGTGCATCTGTGAAAATCGTCACAAGATCACTGCAAAAACCAGGTTTAAAGTATTATCAGGTAGAAGGACCTCTGGGTGCCGACTTTACAGGACGTGCAACTATAGCTGTCCTCGAAACCTTGTTGAAAAAGTGGAAAGAGCACAGGATACCTAGAGAATGCACCACGAATGTGGAAAAAAAAATACTGGGAGAGATGGCACATGTGTAGCAACTCTCACGACAAAGTGGAGGCTGTACGCTGATTTGTTGCATGCGCTCTTTGTGCTGTATCACTCACGCTGTCAAAAATGTAACAGAAGTGCTGACGACTGGGCAAGTTGCCGCAGGTTCATGTTAACTGTGTGACAACACGGGGCTAGAAATGGGAGACAACACAAGCTCGCACGGCGCAGCATGAAATACAGCTTCGCAAGACACAGACATCACAAGATTGCGTTGTCTTTTCTTCGTTAAAGAAACACTTAAGGGGGGGACATGGCTTGTGGAGACCAAAAAATCAGCAAAGAAAAAAATGTTTTCTTCAATACATTATTGAGATCTACAGCTATCCTTTTGCATGTAAAGCCTGACTGAAGCCTTATAAGGTCAGTATTTCATTCGCAGTGTAGATCTGTGCAACGAGCACGAGCTGAATGTTAATTGTTTCTGGGTCACTTATTTAGCTTGTTGGAGAGATATCTTATGATCTAGTACAACTAGAGCTCTAATTGCTTTTTTACCTTAAAGCCCAAGTTGTGCATCACAAAGTGCTGAAAGCAGAATTCTCATTTCATGCTAACAGATTTTCAAAATTTGATTTGGTGTTTTCTTTATGGTAGTCATGGTACAAACATTGAATTTCGATCATCTGCAGAATGACTAGTTATGATTCGATCTGAAAACTGTTTGCAGCGTTGCACTTATGGCATATTGTAGTATCTAGCTATGCCATAATATACATTTTCTGCTGAACGGTCTTTTTCCTATTTTCTCCAGACACAATAGAACAGCAGTTTTGTGTATCTCATAAACCAGTTTACGTACAAGAAAAAATATTGCATATTTGAAATCAGCATGAAAAACTAAACAAGTCTATTTAGTTTCATCGAGTTTGGACATAAAATGCAGCAAATATCTCCACACACCATGTCCCCCCCTTAAGTGGAACATTAAATCAGTTTGGACACATGAATTATTCTAGGGTGATTCCACGTAAGATCGAACAAAGCATGGCCGGTCGACCTCTTAAATTTATTTTAAAATTTTATATATTGTTGCCTGATGACTGGAAAGAAGGGATCCGCAATTGGTTTTGCTGAAAAAAATTTTTTTCGAAGCACCGGAAATCAATAATTACGACGAGGTGGAGTGCCACGCTTACCTGCTCTGCTGTTTTTCCCGACTTTGGTGATGAGTTACACAAAATATACTAAAGCTACGTACTTCAAATTTGTTTAGCTAAATATGTGCATGCTGTCGCTTGCGTTCAGTTATTTTTGGTTTCTCTAGGCAGTGTATATATTTTTATAAAAAAGTCTCAAAATCGACCCAGGAAACGTTTTTTGGCCTACTTTGCAGGTTTTTATTTCAGAAAAGACGTATGTCAGAGCGGCGAAAATTCCGCATTACGTTCTCAGAATGTTTATTTATAAAACTGCCAAAGCTTATATTAATATCGCTTTTCAGTAAAGATATACGATCGCGCTAACTTCAAAAAAACAACATACAGTGGAAAATTCTGAAGACGATTAAAAAAAAAACCCCATTTTTTATATTTCTTAAAATTTCACCACCTATTCTCTTGCACATCAGCTTTCACAATCAATAAAAACATGTTGCATAATTTTGTTTCTCTTGCAGTTACGACCCGTCGAATGAGGGCCTTGCGCAAGGATAGGCAATTGTAGATCGGATTTCCTACACGCTAACTGTATAGAATGCAGGCCTATATTTCAGTTTCTTAAAATTCAAGGAGCACTCAAATAGCTGTCGGCTGCAACGAGGACGCCAATTTCGAAATTATTTGGTCACGGGAGTGGCCATGAGTGCGGGGTTACCGAGCAGGCGCGCGCGCACCGTCCGGCGTGTTCCGGTGCAGTAAGGGCTCGTTTTCGTGTCCTCAGACGGATAGATCGCGATACAGCCGGGGGTAACTTCAACGCATGTACAATTGTGCAGTGGAGCGTCGCTATTTTATCCGCCCTTTGCTCACATCGCAGCCATGCGCTGTTAACACAGCGGAGATAGAAGTGCGGACGTAGCAGACATTGTTTGCGCGATTTGTGTGTTCAAAGTAAACGCAAACAAAAGCACGTTTACAATACGAACTTGTATATTTAAACAAAGGCGTTCCAAGGCGACTGATGTAACTTGGACACGGCTGTTGGGATTCCAACGCACGTGCTTGGCGCGTAAACAGAGGCGATGGGCCAAGGTCACAGACTCGATGTCTGCAGCTCGAGTTTCCCGGCCGCATTCGGCGCCCGCACAGGAAACACTTCACGGCGCCGACGTAGAAGTTTAAATTTGACTGCGTTCCCTCACTGGTGCTTATGTGCAAGCACCATGAAAACTCTGTCAGGAAGCTGCTAGAGCTGGCTTCACGCATAGGGACGACAGCCGCTTTCACCAGAGAAACTGCACTGCGCCAACTGATCTCAGTGGAAAGCATAAACGTGGCGCTCCAGCGGCCAAATCAAAAGGGAACAAACGTAAAACTATAGGTAACCGGATGCGCCTGCCTATCTCAGATGACGGCAGCAGACGGCGTGTACTGGCCGTGCGCACGGTTCGCTTCTCACACTTAATTTGACTCCGATAGTCTTGCTTGCACTTTGCTCTGTTCCTGTACGTCTTATGGAGGCAAAGTTTAGCTCTGAGCGAGAGTACTGTGCAGACTACCTTTAGAAGCACAACAAGCTCATTTTTAAAGACACGAAATTTTCGCAGAGTTACCATCACACCTTGATGCCGCAGTGCATAAGGAACCTCACGCGTACAACACTGCTTTCTAATCATTCACTACCGTGTCTCTCACAGTTAATTTCCAGCGTTGAGACGTAACTACTCGACACAATATGATGTCAAATTGAAAAGCCATAAGCAATCACATATGTCATACAATCTTCAGACCTACATGGTGCGCTCAGTCTTGCGCAAGGGCCTCATTCGAAGGGTCGTAACTGCAAGAGAAACAAAATTATGCAACATGTTTTTATTGATTGTGAAAGCTGATGTGGAAGAGAATAGGTGGGAAAATTTTAAGAAATATAAAAAATGGGTTTTTTTTTAATCATCTTCAGAATTTTCCACTGTATGTTGTTTTTTTTGAAGTTAGCGCGATCGTATATCTTTACTGAAAAGTGATATTAATATAAGCTTTGGCAGTTTTATAAATAAACATTCTGAGAACGTAATGCGGAATTTTCGCCGCTCTGACATACGTCTTGTCTGAAATAAATGCCTGCAAAGTAGGCCAAAAAACGTTTCCTGGGTCGATTTTGAGACTTTTTATAAAAATATATACACTGCCTAGAGAAACCAAAAATAACTGAACGCAAGCGACAGCATGCACATATTTAGCTAAACAAATTTGAAGTACGTAGCTTTAGTATATTTTGTGTAACTCATCACCAAAGTCGGGAAAAACAGCAGAGCAGGTAAGCGTGGCACTCCACCTCGTCGTAATTATTGATTTCCGGTGCTTCGAAAAAAATTTTTTCAGCAAAACCAATTGCGGATCCCTTCTTTCCAGTCATCAGGCAACAATATATAAAATTTTGAAATAAATTTAAGAGGTCGACCGGCCATGCTTTGTTCGATCTTACGTGGAATCACCCTCTAGCAGAACGTTACTGTCATTAATTTCAACGTCACCAGATCGTCAGTGCAACTTCACAAATCTCAAAAGTCTTTTAGGGGCGAAGCTCCTTAAGGTCGAGGCTTGTACATCAGTCTCCCGGTGTCCCTCGTCCCCCGGTGTAGCCACGCTAGTGCGATGACGACGACGCTGCCATCATGGCACAGCACATGCAAGGTAACCATTATACGCCATGACGAAGATGATGACGCTGATGACGATGAAGAATAAGCGCGTTCCAGACCACACATTCTGTTTTAGGGGCGAAGCTCCTTAAGGTCGAGACACCCCGGTGTAGCCACGCTAGTACTCACCGCTCCCACTAGTGGCGCAGGCTGTGCTCTCATTTGATTTGCATAGCGCTTCAATACTGCTACTACTGCTATGAACAACGAAGAAGACAAGGCGGCGGTGGAGCGGAGGGCTTGCAAAGCGGCTGCTACACGGGCTCGTCGTCAAGACCCGGAGGTGAGAGCTCGCGAAGCCGAAGTGAAACGGGCTCGCCGTCAAGCCTTGCCGTCAAGCCGACGCAGAGCTGAGGGCCCGCGAAGCCGAAGAGAGATGTCAGCGCCGGCAACAAGACCCAGATGCGGTTAGGGCCCGCGAAGCGGCGGCGGCGCTTTAGGCCCTTTGTGGATCTGGCACCTAACCTCTCCAAGGGAAACATCGTCAAATACATCGAGAAGGTGATGGCTGCACTACGAAACTGAATACAAACACGACCCTTTCGTACCCACCGGAGACTTTAACGTGGACATCATGAACGACGACTGGCTAGTCCAAAACATGGTGTCCCGTTACGCTTTCCGGTGCATTTCATATAACTACAAACGTCCCACCACTATCAGGGGAACTTGTATAGACATTGCCTTCTCGAACTTTACACTACACCCAATTCAAGAGCCCTTGGCTTTATACTTTACGGACCACAAGGCCGTTATACTCAAAGGGAAACGTTACCCTGAGCTTAGTCATATATGACTAAAATCGGGGAAACCCCCTCCTTGTGGTCCGTAAACTAATAAAAGAGCTCTTGAACAAAACAACATCATCTACCCATATGTGAATAATAAAACATTGTGTATATACTGTATCAATATGTGCATAATAAAACATTCTGTATATACTGTATATAATCACACCACCCCCGTGTTTGTGTCACGTCTTTGCATGATCGAGTTCGCAAAATGTACGGAGGATTCACGGTTTACCACATTTAATCTCCGGAGCTTCGCCCACTCATCATCATTCACTTCGTGGATATGGCGGGACTTTTTTTGCATATTGTGGCCACAATGGTTAAATGAACTTTTCTGAAGCTTGCTGTGTTAAGTCTTCGTATCCCTCAGACCACGATGTAAATCGTCTATAGTGAGACACTATTACGTAGGCCCTAGCAGATGCCATCAAAATGTATGATGTCATGGCGAGATGGTTTGTGAACTTCAAGGCAGCGTCGACGCTTGTATTTTCTTTTCGCGTGTTTTCTTGCTTATCAAGCGTTTTCTTGCGGCAAGAGTTGTGTATTTAGTAATACAACAGACTCTCAGTAAACGGAAATCTGTTAAACTGAACTGCTGCTTAAATGTAACAACTGCCTCTGGTATGATTGGTTTTCGTACTTGTATTCTGCACCCCTGTTCACCTCTCAGTAAATGGAACTCCTTTTAAATGGGACATATTTTCCCGGTCCCTTTAGGTTGGAACCGTTTAATGAGAGTCTACTGTACAAGAAAAATCGTTTTTTTCTTTAGTGTCCCTTTAAATACCCGTGTCGCTGCTGAATTATGCTGTAACTCTGCTGAATTATACAGTGATATACTTCTGGTGAAACAAATATATTTAGGAATGGGCGAATATTCAGGCACTTTGAATATTCGAAAGAATATTACAGTATTCGAATTCACTTCGACACGAATTTACCTTATTCAAAATTTTAAAGTATTCGAAAGAATGAATATAGTAAAAGCTCATTAATTCGAACTCAGTTAATTCGAGCTTACAGTAAATTCAAACTGACGACCTGGTCCTGGATCATCCCTCTGTATTTCTATGGGAGAAAACTCCTGATAATTTGAACACGTCGGTATCCACAACAGTTAATTTGAACTGGGAGCACATGGTTTTCATTGCTCCTCGCAGAAGTCGGTCCAGAGTGAATAACAATGTTTGGAAAACCAAACCATACCAGATTTACTTGAGATTCAGAACAATGAAACAGCAGCATTTCTCAGCGGATTAGAATTCGGACGCTGGTCTGGAACTCTAGGGCAAGCTGCAAACGATGCTCATGGAGTCGCGACGGAAGAAACGCAAGCAAATTCAGATTACTGATTACTTTTAATTTTGATTGCATTACCTCAGCCATGTAAATAAATGTGTTTTGGACCATAAATATCATCATATATTTCATATCAAGGCTCACTGCTCACATGAATGCATGTCATTAGGGCGTATCACTGACTGATCAATTAATTCTGTTCGCTATTAGAGCTCCATGAACTTAATTTTACAAACACTTGCCACAAACATACATGCGCAAAGCTTCTGTATATATACTGCATTTCCCAGCAATAAACCAGCGGTTGTTAGCTCAGCGCCCTCGTCTGTCGTTCTTTCACCGCCCTGTGTCCAGCGCTGTTTGTTCCCATCATAATCATGTACCAGCCAGCCCAGTTTGGTGCTCTCCTGCAGTTCATATTGCACCAGTTATAACTTGCACCCTACTGCTACATGAATCTTGCTACTAGTATTTAAAATTTGCTTCCACTTCATTTAGAACCAAAAAAAGTGACATTCACCCAGGCCTACTTCCAGTTCCTAAAAATATTGTACGAGTTAGTTGGGTCGTGACAACAATGCTTCTTAACCCTTTCAGGGTCGAATTTTTTCGCGAGATGCGTGCCAGAAATGTGTAATTTTTTTTATTGCTGAAATAAATTCTTCAGACCATTCAATCTAAGAAAAAAATTGTCTAAATTTTTTTTTTCGTGATCGTAAAGTGACAAAAAAATCATTTTGTGCTCTTACATACACATGGTTAATTCATAGTAACATCAAGCAAAATCCTAAACAAAAACACTTTTACGATGTCTTATAAATGAAAATTATGCATTAAAATAAACATAGCTCACAGACATATAGAAATAAGCGCACAAGAGTACTTTTCCGGTAAAAAACTGCTTATCATCTAAAACTGAAACACTAGGGAATTGTCACCTTTGATCCGATCCGGATCGTCTCACCGCGCACGCTTTCAAGATGTCGCTCCTTCATCATCATCCGAGTCTATGTCTGTCCACATCGGAAGAATCGCCGCTCGACTCCCCTATAGCACCATAGCAACCGGCGCGAGCTTCCGCAGCATAGGCGAACTGCGTGAGTGAGCGCACGGAAGAAAACTGTGCGGTTGTGCGCCCGTCCGGGAAAGTAAAACAAGGAAAAAAAGCTTTAATGATCCTTCGTCTTATCGCCAACGAGACGGAGTTTGTTTCTCCGAGTTCCCTAAACAGGAAACTCAACCACGGCGGCAAGGTTTGTGTAATTTAGCTCCTCCCAAAACCGATGTAATCGCGCTCGAAGAGCAATAAACGAGAGAGTCACAAGCAGGTCACCTTTTGAGAGATTAAAAATCAGACAGCCATCAGCTTTGCGGGCGCGAGAAGCGATAACCAACCGAAGGACGAAACCGAAACCAGCCTGCACGGGATGCGCGCGTTCAGGTGTGCAAGCGAAAGCCGCCGCGCCGCTTTGGAAAGCAAAAAAGCAACAGAGAGACATCGGCGCGTGAAAAATATTCCACGCGTTCCGAAGTCTGGCAGCACATGTCAAGCAAGAGAAGTGATCGAAAAAGGCGCGAGTTTTAAACCAGCCGTGCCGCGGGCGCGTCAAGGCGCAAGCGACTACCGGCGCGCCACGTTGCGAAGCATAAAAAAAGCAACTACGGAGAGACATCGGCGCATGAAAAAAATTTCACAGTTTCCCGAAGCATGGCAGCACATGTCAAGCAAGAAAAATGATGGAAAGAGGCGCGCGTTTTAAACCAGCCGAACCGCGAACGCGCTCGGGTGCGCAAGTGGTTGCCGGATCGCCGTTTTGCGAAGCAAAACAAAATAACAACGGAGAAACATCGGTGCCTGAAAAAAATTCCACGTGTTCCTAAAGTGTGGCAGCACACGCCAAGAGAGAGAAATGATCCGAAAAAAGCGCGCGTTTTAAAGATAAAGGCCGTGCCGTACATGTACGGTGAAAACCATTTGGGCACTGTTAGGTGCTGCCGTACATGTACGGCGAAAACCATCAAAGGGTTAATACGTTGCACAAACTATTCGAACTATCTGATTTGAACTTATTCGACCAAATCACTATTCGCTTCAAATGCACTTCGAACCTCAATCTTGCTAGTATTTGCCCATCGCTAAATATATTCCTTTAATTAGGCAAATAGCTTTGCGTTTGCTTATGTTCACAGTCATTGTTGATACCGTCCACATAATTCTTTCTTCTCATTCAAGGGCGCCGAGGCACCTTGCTTCCTGAGCAGTTGCCTGACGTGGTGTCTTCTGTGCTGCCGTGCCTGGAGTTCGACGAGCAGCTTGGCAAGCAGTGCTTTGGCCGTGTGGTCCGTGATGCGGCCTGTTACGTCTGCTGGACTCTGAGTCGATCTTACGATCCCTGTCACCTGGCACCGTTTGTCAATGCCATTGCCAGTGCACTTGTCTGCATTACTCTGTTTGACAGGTGATAAAATCGACTTCATTTCATAATCGTTGCTAGTCACTTATTTTCTCAGACTTACGTTGTGCACATTTTTTTTTACACCATTGAAAAGCAGCACCTGCTGGGCTTTTATGCTATTGTTCCTTTTGCCTTTGGGCTGTCTCGCATATATTAATGGCTAGTGCTGCATTTTTTTTTGATCATTTCTGCTGGACTGCACAGAGTTGGGGTATCAGGTTGCTTGCGCATTAATTAATAAGTGTCTCGTTTGTTTGCTGATGTCATTCAGAACTTTCAATGCAATAGCGTCAACTCACTGAAATGAAGTAGCTGACGTGGGCACAAGCCCTCCAAACGAACGAGACACCTTTTCCCACCTTCTGTCCGTTCTGGTCCGAAACTGAAGTGCTCAAAGCTTGAGTATAAGAAGTTTACTTACTCTTTTGCAGATGGCGCATAATGTAGTGAGAAAATTCATGCATGTATCAACCACAAAATAAATTGTCCAGCAGTGTCTGACCATGCACCGCTGCGGCTGTGCTGCATTGACCGGCAGGGCCTGACAACGGACCGCAAAGAGTTAATGTTTGCGTAACGCACAGAAGCTACCGTAATGTCATTCAGAAATTTCAGTGCGATAGCATCAATTCACTGAAATGAACTAGCTGACGTGGAGCATTAGGCACAAGCCCTCCAAACGAACGAGACACCTTTTCCCACCTTCTGTCTGTTCTGGTCCGAAACTGAAGAACTCAAAGTTCGAGTATAAGAAGTTTACCTCAAAGGGTTAAGGTGAGGCAGTATTTTATTGCAACTAAAATGATCCCTAAGATGATTCCTGTGTGATAGGGAACACGTGGATCCAACACTTCATATCTATGGAAATTAGCACTCTTCAGTGATCGTCAAACTAAATGCAAAGAGAATGTTGCTTTATTTATGTTTTTTTTGCTTATGAATGTATTATTGTCAGAACAGTTACATTTTCATTGTAATGATACTACAAGCATTGTCGCATACCAGGGTGATTATTTTGTGCATATTCTTGTAATTAATTTGTATCATTACGATCGTTATGGTGGACACACGGTTCACTTACAGGCGTTCTGTGTCGTTTGCAGAGAGGTCATGTGCCGCCGTGCTGCGGCCGCTGCATTCCAGGAATGCGTGGGAAGGCTCGGCACGTTCCCGCACGGCATCGACATCATCACCTGTGGCAAACTACTACTCCTTGGCGCTAGTGCAAAACTGTTATCTCAGTCTCAGGTAAGTGCAGTCGTGGGAAATAAAATAGTTGCAGTTTCACTGCAAGGGCAAAGCAGTAAATGTGATGGCAACAAATTGAGATGTTATATGAAGTAATGCTAGCAGTTAACTCTTTAATATCCGACCTGGTGTAACTCAACAAAACTCTGGCATAAGAAAACGTGGCGGCTGTAGTGAGCGAAGTGTCCATTGCTTCAGTGCAAACAACACATACAAATGTATGAGCCATCTGCTGATCCTTGTCAAGATAGGGTGCGCACGACATGCCTGACCAATCAAAGTATGCAGTTCTTGCTTGAGCCATTCAGACCCCCCCTTCCTTCTGGAATCCCCCCTCCCTCATCAGCCTTTTCCTTGCGCGAAGAAAGACCACTGGTGCATTTCCTTTTTGCTTTAGCCGTGATCGTCGGCTGCTCTCTCACGCTTGCACTCGCACATACACTCGAACCTCATTATAACAAAGTTGCATCTTACACGAAAATAAGTTCGTTATATCCGAAAATTTGTTATAAAGGTTTATTCCTAACACTATATCTATTGGAAGACTACTCTTCATTTACTTCGTTATAACCAATATTTCGTTATATCCGGGTTCGTTATATCGAGGTTTGAGTGTAAAACATATCACATGGGGGGTGACGTTATCACCCTTGGACTCTACATGGAGGCTCTTAGTGACAGTGAAAAATGGGCCTGGAATGTCCGTATCTTTGCTATCGCAGTAAAAGAAATGAATCCACTTAGCACCACTTGACATACCACAACCACGGCCGCTTGATAAAAAAAAAAAAAGTGCAGCCTGTTGCGTCGCTCTGCAACACACGGGCACAAACGTGAATGAACGCTGTTTCGACAGTTCCATCCGCGTTGGCGCTAGTTGCCGTACAGCCACGCGCCTTTACAACAACAACAAAAAAAAAGACGAAAACCGGCCACAGTCCATTTCGGCACAACGCATTCAGCTGCTCAAGAAAGCGGTGCGTCGTGATGTTTGCTCTTGACCACGTCGATGCACCGAACGCGCCAGCACATTCCTAGCGTAAGAAGAAAGGGTGCGTGGCATATGCGAGACGCTGTATCCTGCCATATATGAGCATGCCGTGAAGCTGCTGAGTTTCGTGGCATTTTTTAAAGGTAGTCAACGCCTGCTACCACGAATTTCTGTGCAACACTGAATGACGTTCAAAGCCCAAACAATTTAATAAAAGATCTTTGTTTCCGAAAGAAATAATTAGGTTTGTGCAAATAGTGAATTTTAGGTTCAAAGCGAATTCGAAGCGAATAGTTATTTTGGTCGAATAATTTCGAATCGAATTCGAATAGTATTTATCGCATATTATAAAGAAAAATGGGCATATTTGTCATCACCTAACTAACCTGCACAATATTTAAAAAAAATGGAAACAAGGCCTGTGCAAATGCCATTTTTTTGCTTCAAAGGAAGTGGAAACAACTTCGAATAGTAGCAGGATTTGACTTTCGGTAAAATGCAAGCGATAATCTGTAAAATATGTGAAGTTTTAAAATTTACTATACTTAGAGCATATAAGCCGGTATAAGAAGCTTTTAAATTTTAAAAAAAAGTCACAGTTTCGCCACAAGGCGAAGCAATGAAGGCGATAGCAACAAATTGGAATGTCAAGTGACGAATAGCAAGCCAGGTCGAAACGTGCAGCGCGCTGCTCACGCACACATGACGCACGAAAACAACACGCACAGGACGAGAGAGAACTAACAACATTTACAGCTCGACACATAACGCGCTGCTCAAACAAAAACGACGCACGAAACGTATTCACAGGTACAGACGAGCGCGAACTAACAAGTGTCACAGTTGTTACTTCGCTGTGTTTAGAAAGCATGTTCTTTTCGCAAACTGCCGCGAGTGAAGTGACCTTCGTGTGCGATCGGTGACTACAACGCAATCGTTCCGGCGAACGTCCAATTCTCCCCCCCCCCACTACCCCCGATAGATAAGCGCACCCAAGGCCGTCTACCCCCCACGGAGCAAAGTGCGCGAGACAGCATGAGGGAGATGAGTGCATGCGCGGGTGTCGCGCGTGGGGCAGGCACCGAGCTAAGTTCCGCTGAGCGCGGCCTTTGCGCCATCTCGCTGGTAATGCTGAAAACACGCTGAAAACTCGCTGTATATAAATAGCCCGCCGTTTGAACGTTGAAGGACGTGCGCTTTTGTGGCTCAGTGGTTAGCGCCGCGCGTGCTGCAGAGCGAGAGGTCCCTGCGTTCGATGCCGCCCGTCGGAAGCATTTTTCTGAATTATTTTTCTTTGTGGCTTTTATAAATATATATATATATATATATATATATATATATATATATATATATATATATATATATGGGGCATGACGGTGGCGGCAGTGGCGATGCCGGCCGCCCGGCTTGGCGAAAACCAGCCGAGAGTGTCCATAATTGCTATCGCAATAAAAAAAAAAATCGATGTGAGGGAGGGTAATCTCTTCATTTAACCGCTTCACGGCAGCTGGACTTGCCTTGGATACGTGCTTTCACAGCCTAGCACCGCTTCACTGCAGTGAAACCACCTTTACAGGGGGGTTACATGGGAACTATTATGCACCTGGATAGGTGCTTTCACGGACTTAGCACCCCTCTACTGCAGTGAAACCACCTTTACAGGGGGATTACATGCGGACTAAAATGCATCTATTCGTTTCTTTCGAATACTTCGAAATCCGTCCCTCCTTCCCGCGTCCCACACCACCACAGCGCATGCGTGTCCCCTCCCCCCCTCTCTCTCCTCTCCTACGCTCACCCCCTTTCTCTACTCTGGGAATCCTCTACTCTACGGACGGCACCCCACGTCCCACATCCCCACAGCGCATGAGCGCCCTGGAGAGCACACGCGTCCTCTCCCCTCTATCCTACGCTCACCCCCTTTCTCTGCTCTGGGAATCCTTTACTCTACGGAGCCCGCGTCCCGCATCCCCACAGCGCATGCGCGTCCTCTCCGCCTTTCTCCTACGCTCACCCCCTTTCTCTCCTCTAGGAATCCTCTACTCCACGGAGCGGTTCCCGTCCCGCACACCCCCCACAGCCCATGCGCGCCCCCTCTCTCTCCTCTTCTACGGGTTCCCCCCCGTTCTCTCCTCTAGGAATCCTCTACGGAGCGGCACTCACGACAGGTGGTGCGCAGCTGCATACTTCACTGGGAGCACCACAGTAGTTCCGCGGTATGAAAATGACGGAGCGCGTCTCATTCTCTCTCCTGTGCAGCGCCGCGATAAGTGCCCAGGGCCGCAAAACAAGAGCGGCAGCGTTTCTCCCGCTCAAGCTAACCATCACCCCGCCGCTTCGCATCCACATGGTTCCCTTTAGCGGGAGATGGGGAAGAAGTTTTTTAGATGCGAAGCATCTTATGCTAGGGAGCTATGTCCGTCCGGCGTCCCCTGTCCCGCGTCCGGCCACTTTCATGAAGTAGGGAAGCACCCATTATGCGAACCAGAACACTGTAGTACAATATAAGGCTGTCAACCACTACCACAGTCACCAGAGTCATGGCTGAGCACAGAGAGGCTGCTTAGCAATGGCTAGGCAGGTGGTGTCTGTTGCCCAGGTTGACTCCATTCATTGATCTTGCTTGCATGTGTTTGGGGGGAGGGGGGGGCTTAGTCTGTCTTTCCTTCCCGCGTACACACCACCATAGCGCATGCGCGTCCCCTCCTCCTCTCTCTCCCTCCTCTCCTACCCTCACCCCCTTTACTCTCCTCAAGGAATTCTCTACTCCACGGAGCGGCCCCCCGCATCCCACACTCCCCCACAGCGCATGCGCGTCCTCTCCCCCCTATCTCTCCTCTCCTCCTACGCTCACCCGGCTTTCTCTACTCTAGGAATCCTCTGCTCTACGGAGGCGGCGCCCGCGTCCCACATCCTCACAGCGCATGCGCGATCCTCTCCCCCCTCTCTCCTCAAGAATCCTCTACTCTACGGAGCGGCTCCCCGCGTCCCACACCCCCCACAGCGCATGCGTGTCTCCTCCCCCCTCTCTTTCCTCTCCTACGGTCCCCCCCCGTTCTCTCCTCTAGGAATGCTCTACGGAGCGGCACGCACGACAGGTGGTGTGACAGCTCTATACTCCACTGGGGGGCACCACGGTAGTTGCGCGGTATGAAAATGACGGAGCGCGCATGCCTCATTCTCTCTCCTGTGCAGCGCCACGATGAGCGCCCGGGCCACTGCCACGAAACGAGAGCGGCGACGTTTCTCCCGCTCAAGATAACCATCTCCCCGCTGCTTCGCATCCACACATGGTTCCCTTTAGCGGGAGATGGGGAAGTTTTTTTTTTTAATCGAGCGTGCGGGCCACAACAGTTGCTTTTATTATATTAACTGACAGTGTGTGCGTATGCCTGAGTTAACTAAAGCAATAACACCAAGAAAAGTAAGTCTAATATATTTTTCGAAAATTTGGCTTGAACTGAAGAAGTGTGGTGACTCGGCACAACTTAGAACTAGTGAGAGTTGGCATATATTACGAGTAATGCTGAAAGTGTGTATCTGAGCTATTATGCCTGTGGTGTCAAACTTAAACAGATAAAGAACAGCTATCGTTTCTTCCACATATTACGAGTAATGCTAAAAGTGTTTATCTGAGCTATTTTGCCTATTGGTGTCAGACTTAAACAGATAAAGAACAGCTGTCGTTTCTTCGTTATTCACGATCCTGTTGGACATTGAAAATGACAGCCTTAATTTTTAGTTTTGCTTAAAAAAAGTACTGTGCAATTTCTGTGTATTGTAGTCATTGTATCACTACAGTGCTACAGTCCTCAAATATTAAGACCAATTTCCAAGCTCAGAATAGTGAAAGCCTGTGCCTACGGAAATGTAAGTGCACTTGGCTAGCGCCTTTGGTCCGGAATCACCTTAATGAAGAGTTGAACTAGTGGGGGCTTACTATTCTCCTGTTGCCTGTTGTAGTGCCTTGTGAGGCATGTTAGTTTGAGGCTTAACAAGCAGCGTTTGGGAATATGCATCATATTTTTAATCAGCAGCAGAAGGTGCGTCACTTAGTTTTACTATAAGGCTACTGTGTAATGGAAAAGAAACTAAAAATTTTTGTAGTGAGGGGAGGGTTTTCGTAGCCTTGATTGCATGCCCAAACTTATTTATAACAATACCAGCTTTAACAATATATTCGTTGTGACAATGCGCAGCTGCTCCACTGTAAGCTATTATATGTGTCTTCTCTGGTGGAATAGACCACTTGCTACAGCATTGAATGAGGGAAGAGAACTTTGAGGTCTTGTTTATTTGCTTGACACAACCTTAATAATGAGGCCAAGGAATGTAGAGGGAACATTAATTGACTTTCTTTAGTGTATTGTAGTAAATGTGATATAGATGTGAAGAAAGCAAAGCATACGAAAAAACAACCTTGCCGCCGGCAGGGACCGAACCTGCAAC
The DNA here is from genome assembly GCA_030522465.1 of Rhipicephalus appendiculatus. Classification (NCBI taxonomy): domain Eukaryota; kingdom Metazoa; phylum Arthropoda; class Arachnida; order Ixodida; family Ixodidae; genus Rhipicephalus; species Rhipicephalus appendiculatus. The sequence continues at coordinate 82,671 of JALIZH010014833.1, read as the reverse complement.
CTCGATGCTCTTACCAATGGAGCTACGGCGGCGGTCGTCCACTCATACAACATTGTCACTTCGCATTTTGGGTTGTTAACAATTCAATCTGGTTCCTGGGTGTCTGTGCAGAAAGTAAAGGAAATGCCCGAAATGTAGGAGAAAAGAAAGGCGCAAAAAAATGCGAGCTACTGCACCTGTTCTTGTATCACGTATGCTGCACATTGAGAGAGCCAGTTTTCCAACTGTCTCCCCACCCCCCAATTTCACATGCTTGTTAGTCAGCATCTGGTGCAAAGGCAATTTATTGCTCATGATAGCATTGAGCATTCATTACACATGATAGAAGCACACGGATTGGCTACTATTTCCAAGGAAGTGTAGTCGGCAAAGCTGTGCATCCAGTGTCGCATTGAAGCAAGGGCCACAACACATTCAGGCGGAGGAAGGGAAGCAGACTAGCCACACTGCCAGCATAATGAGAGCACCTCTGCGACTCTGTGTGGGCATAACAAATGCAAACTAGCCGGCACACGTCTCTGGGCTTTTCCTGGTTTCTTTCTGACACATCCATGACACCGACAAGGTTTAGCATGTGATGTCACTGGGGTGAAAGCTGTTGATTGGTCAGCCTGTGAGGGATGATTGCAACATGACAAGGGCCAGCGTTATATTCTAAAATGCGCTGGGGACTCGCCCATCTGTTAAGATGCTTTCATTCAGTCAGCATCTTGCAAGGAGTGGTTAGCGATGGACTACGGAGAAGTAGAGCAGTGCGAATAGCAAAATTTTCGGCACGAAGCGATTTCGAATAGGTATTAAAGTTTGAGTGCAAATCGAATTGAATAATTTTTGAATATTTCTCAAATATTTTCCGAATACTTTGAAGTGAAATTACACAAAAAAAAAAAGAACAAGAAAAAGTTGCGGAGGACCCCTAAGCATATTCTTATGAGATAGGGACATGAAAGTGTTCCTTTGGGCTAGGTTGTTGAAGCACTAGCGGGGTGGTGTTCTCTACTAGTCTTATCAAGAATGAGGCAATGCAGAGGCTGAACTGTATTGAGTTACATGATTTGGGGCAACCAATGTGGTGCCGACAGCACTTTAGACGTGAAAGGGAAAGATGGTATTTCCTCAGCCTCTGCTCCTCCTTCAACTTCTGTGGAGGCCAAGGGTGCACTCATGTGACGGACAAGGGTGCACTCCCTTCAAGTTTAGCGTTCCTAATTTGCCCTGTAGACGTCAATGTATAAAAACATCTGAAATTTTCGGATGCGGAAAATCTCGTCCGATATTTTCAGACCTTCTCGTCCAAAACGGCATCAATTAAAGCCACCACCTCTGCCATGTAGGTGCGGACCAGCGCTTTTGTGAGTCGATCCGTTTGCGGCTGTAGCGAAGCCCAAAAGGTAGCTTTGCCTCAATGCCATAGTATCAGGGGTGCAACAGCTGCGCCAATTGCGCCAAAATGATACAATTCCCCTTTTTTGCGCCGAGCTGCGCCAAAACCATAAATTTGGCAGAAATTGCGCCACGCCGCGCCAAAATGCCCGACCAGCCTCAAAATTTTCTCACTTGCGCCAGTTTCAGCGAGAAATGGAGGCCACATTGGCCACCTGCCGTTTGCGTCATCAATCAATCCACGCACGCAGACCCTAACCCTAAACCACGGTGTGTTGGAAACGTATGCCGCGTTTTCCGCGCGCAAACAAACTCTACGTGCTGCGAACACCGCCGTTGTCATAGCAACGGCACATAAAACATTTTTCTGTCTTGAAGTCGCGTCGTCCCGGTAGTTGGTGTCCGGTACCGTCGCCGGGCCAACGGGCACGCGCCATTGTTAGTTTTTCTGGTCAAACGCGCCTTGCAAGTGAGCCGAGAAGTTGTACCCTAAACCTAACCCCATCGTGAAAGAAAAATAAAGCGAGTGGGGGGTAGGGGGGGGGTGGTGTCTGTAGCGGTGTTCGAAAATTTCCTGGCCTTGTTCTAACTCGTGTAGAACGTAAGCCACCTTCGCCGCAGTACACCGGTGCCCTGCGGGAACGCGTAATAAGATTTGGAAGCGGCTGTTAGCACTAGTCACGGGACAGCAGATTTTGTTCAGTTACTCATGCGTGTATACGCCGCATACTTGTGAATAGAAGTATTGTCGCTGACGCCTAAAAAGTTACTGGCATTCATTTGGAGCATTATATGACATTTCTGCAGCCTTAAAAGAACTAACGAAACTGTGCGCCAGTTTTTTTTCGCCACCCCTACTCCTCAGTTTTACGAATCCCCCGAATTTCAAGGTCGCCAGCATGGCAGATCCATATTTGAATTCGCAGGGTCTATCAAAGGATTTCACAGGTGCGGCAAATGCTAATGTGAACTCTATCATTGTTTGTTCAGTGGGGTGGTTCAAAATACTACTTTTATTGAAATAGCAGTGCTCATATTTACTCTGCACGATTTAGGTGATGTTGAATGGTTGTACATGTTTTTTTAAATTTAAGCCTTTTTATACTGCTCCAAATTTGGTTCTTTCGTGATAAAAAATGGATGTTTTTTTCCTCGTAACCTGCTCCAAATTTGGATTTTAGTGCTCCAAAAGTAACATTTTGCTGCTCCAAAAATTGCTTCAAATTCTATTTTGGCTGTTGCACCCCTGATAGTATGATGTGGTGAAGCATAGCGAAAGTATGAAGGGGCTACTGTAACAGCACAGTGCGGCAACATCTTTACGGATAAACGCCAGAAATGCACGGAGGCATGATAGCAGCAGTTGCGAACATGCCAGGACAGCTTAATCGCCGACAACCGTTCTGATAGTCATCTTAAGCTAAGTGCTCCGTAGTGCATGTGGCCCAGTGCTGCTAGTGGTATGCGTACGTCAGAAATGTGCCGTGCCGCTGTTCATGCTGCCTCTTCATGCGAGACCGCTAAGTGCGCCACGCAGACGTGCTGCCTTCATGAACGTAAGCAGCTCGCCATTGCCGCGCCCGTGTGCGGTTAGGAACAGAGTGGGCATCACAAACACTTTCATGACAAATGCGTGCGTACGGTACAGCAAGGGCCCAGGCATGCAGTACTGGGGTCAGCTTAGTTGGCGATGTACTGCACACAACTAGGAATGACCAACTTTATGTTGCAGCAAATGCAGCATATCGACGAAAATTCGGCGATCATTTACTTGTGCACATGCGTCGGCGAAAGCCGGACGAGTCGTCCGCTCTTCTGCCACAGTCATCATTTCCAAAACACTCCATGCGAGAGAGCCGTAATCTCTTCCGTGCTTTGCTGGTATCAGTGGGGTTCACGTCGGGTACCGAATGTATTCACGAGAGCTTGGGCACGCAACAGAATGCCTGATCAGTCCACTGGGAGGCGTTAAAGCTATTTCAGACATAGCTGTGGTGATTTGACCGCTTGAGCAGAATAGAAATGCATGAATCTGTTTTTTCGGCCTGCCTGATTTTTTGAACAATTACGCGGTCCCTAAGGAGTTTGAATAGTTCGAATAGTAAAATTTCGGTGTGAATCGAATTGAATAGCAACCACTCTTCGAAAAATATTCAAAAATTCAAATATTTGCGCTTCCCTATGGAAAAGCTTTTTTTTTTGGTGTGTTGCTGTATGCCTTTGCTTACACTGCTCTGCTTGGAGTTGGTGAGAGCACGGGCCTGTAGGGAGAATAATAAGCAAGGGCAGTTGTGAAAACATGATGCAGCTGCATAGGTGCTCGTCAAATACTTGCAACTTCGTTGCTGCAGTATCATTTTTAAAAAATTATCTGAGCTTTACATTTATCGCAGGCTGCTACACAGCTTCTGTTGCAAACAAATCTTCGATCTCGGAGTGGTTTACAGCTAATTTAATTGTTGGATCTTCCAATATTGTGCAACTTAAGTTAAAAGTGACATTTTGGGCGAGTTGGTTAAGCGTCATCTTGTGTAACATGAAAACAGACAGAAGAAAGTAAGAAACGAGACAAATGTTGATCCTCAACTCGAGTGCCTATTGAAATGAAAGCCAAATGCTACATAACCACAAAACGTTCATGTGAATGTCAAGATTACACAGTGGCACAGACGTACTGTTACTTTTTTCGATCTCTTCTGCACATGAAACTTGTGGGGATAAGGTTTATGATGATGGTGATAAAAATTAAAAATTATAGTCATTATAGGGGTTTTAACCCTTTGAGCGTCGATTTTTCTCGCGAAATGCATCCCGAAAATGTGTATTTTTTTTTACTGCGGAATGAAATTCTTCAGGCAAATCTATTTAAGAAAAAAACTGTCTAGAATATTTCTTGGTGACCATAAAGTGACAAAAAAGTCATTTGTGTTGTTACATACACATAGTTTTTCACGAGTATTAACAAGATAAATTCTGAAAAAAAAAAAAACCTATACGACTGTTAGAAAATTATTTGTTGCAATAAACGCCTGTGTAGTTCATAGACATACAAAAATAAGTGCACGAAGTGGCGTCAAGTGGAAAGTGGAGTGAGAAAAGCCACTTTTTATCCAGTCGGCATCGTCTCGCTGCGCATGCTTTTTAGATGTTGCTGGCTCATCAGCATTGGAATCTTAACTCGCAAGTAATGCATCGCATGCATAGGTCGGAAAAAATTGTCGAGCTCACTCAGACTCACTCATGAAATATATTTTGCGCTTAGGGCTCACTCGGACTCAGACTCATCAAAATTTTCCTGAGCCGGACTTACTTGGACTCACACTCACGAAAATTTTCTTCAACCGGACTCACTCGCACTCAAGCTCACCAAAACATTACCCACCCGGACTCACTCAGACTCAGACTTATTTCTCAATCTGAGCCTGAGTGAGTTCGAGTGAGTCGACTCATGAGTCCGTTAGTCTAGAATTAGCTTTTTCGACCATGGTGTCAATGCTCTTTAACACCAATATCTCACGTAATCGGTGCTCTTGGCGCTTTTTGATATAGTACCTTTGAATACGAGTTATGAGTGGTTGCAAACTAGTAAGGACATTTTTCTTGAACGAGATGACAACATAAGATATATTAATCAAGCACTTCTCAGGAAAAGTTGGCGGGGGAGGGGGAGGGGGGGGGGTTTAAGGCACCCCCCTACGTAATTCACGCCTCTGATCAATAAATATTGAAATGGTGTGTGAACAATACTGCTTTGGAATACGTCTGAGTAGACCTGAGTATAAACGTGTATCCAGGTAAGGCTCACAGTAATTCTGAAGATGAGTAGATAGGACCATAGGTCGTCAAAAAAAGTGGAACTCACTCAGACTCACACAGGAAATATATCTTGCGCTTTGGACTCACTCGGACTCACACTCACGAAAAATTTTCTTCAACCGGACTCACTCGGACTCACACTCACCAAAATATTACTCACCCAGACTCACTCAGACTCAGACTCACGGCTCGATATGAGTCTGAGTGAGTCTGAGTGAGTCGACTCCTGAGTGAGTTCGCCGACCTATGATCGCATGACGGGCTGACATTTACTGAATCAGACTCTGATTCGCCAGTTGAGCGGCAATTGAGAGGAATTGCCGCAAGACTCACTTTTGCAGCCGAGAAACCGGTGCGCACTTCCATAGCACAATCAGAGTGTGCGGGCGAGTGCACTGAAGAAAATTGCGTAGTTGTGAGCATGCCCAGAAAGCAAAAACAAGTCCGAAACCTATAATAATCATTCGTCTTATCCGCCAACGAAAGGGAGGCAGCTTTTGCAAGTCCCCGAAACAGGAAACGCAACCACAGCGGCATTGCTTGTGTCAGTCAGTGCCTTCATGGAAACAGGCATAATCGCGTACCGAGGAGCAATACATGAGATAGTGACAAATACGTCACCTTTTGAAAGATTCTAAACCCGAAAGCCATCAGTTTTGCGGGTGCAATAAGTGGGAACCGGCTGAAGGACGAAATCGAAGCTAGCCGGCGCACCGCTGTAGTAAAGCATAAAAAAGAAACGGAGCGGCATCATCTCTAGAAAATAATTCCATGTATTCCCGCAATGTGGCAGCTCATGCCAAACAAGAAGAATGATGGAAAAAAGTATGCATTTTAAACAAACAGGTAATGACGTACATGTACGTTTTGATCGTCTTGTGGCTGTTCAGGATGACTTACATGTACAGTACTCACGGATTGAAATAGGACAATTTAGGGCTAAGTATAGCGCATACTTTCATTTCCACCATCTTCAGTTCGAGTCACATCGGTGTAATTTTGACTTGAACTGGTAGATGAAAGCAAACATTATCTTTAGAGACCACATTAGTCCCGACAAGTTGCGGTTATCTCGAGAAATAGCGAATACCGATGGCTGTTCCAACAAATCTGCTGTCTTATTTGAATCCGTGAGTACTGTATGTCTGACCCTCAAAGGGTTAAATGCCACCGCCATGATATTGTCACGGGGCTGAGTTGCTGACAAAGGCAGCAGTCGGCGTGTTCAAGATGAACTCTTTATTTGGACGAACTTGTGGCCGGGAAACGGAAACTCAAATTACAGCAAGCAATGCACGCTGTACACTGATATTGGCGAACAGAGCGTCGGCCATCAATAATCTGACTCGTGCCAAGGCGCGTTGGCATGGTCGGCATTTATACATGTGGAATCAAACATCCAAGCATTATCGCTGGTGGCCACATTTGTTCAAGAATAAACTCAGCTGTTCGCGTTTGCACGCTCAAGCATAACAGATGATCCTGAAATAGTAATCTGGAATGCTCCCAGACATTCTGGCACGGTTTGCGCAAGGCAGTATCTACACGTGCAATGGGCCGGTAACATGAAACATAGGAAAGAAAGGAGTGTGTGGGACAATATGATTATCATGCACATGCAGGTAGTGCTCTGGATTAAATTTGACAGCCTGGTTTCCTTCAACATGCTTCTAAATTTAAGTAAACAGGTGCTCTTGCATTTCATCCCCATCGAAGTGTAGTTGCCATGGCCGGGAGTTGAACCCGCATCTCTGTGGTCAGCAGTATGACACATTACTGTCTAAGCTACCAAAACGAGTGATGAGGCTGTTTGGCACGCACAAATTATTTCAGAGTGTTTGGTGTCAGGATATATTATTGTTCTTTTGCCCGTACAACTTCAATCTTGACACCCACATGACTGTACTTGGTTCTTTAATGCATTTTCATTTCACCAAATGCGCGAGTTGTGAGTCAATGCTGATCCCATCATTTCTTACGTTCTATGGTTGCTGCACACTGTGCTGTTATCTAATGTTGTGCAACTCATTAGAAGTTAATTGGACAGGTCTGCCAACTGGCCTGGATGTTCTTTCGGGGAAATGAAAGAAAAAAAATCGAACAGTCTGCAGGTTGCCAAGTTCATGGACTACACGCAGCCCCTCATTTTGCATCTCGTGGAGAAGAAGTCAGGCCATTGGGATCCCCACATTAGGACGCTCTGCGCGCAAGCACTGTTCAAGCTCACCGTAGACGATCCCGGCTTCGTGAGGGAGACCTGTGTACCCAAACTGTTGGCTGCGTTGCACAGTCGAAACCTGAGCTCCAAACTGGGAGCCCTACTGTCCCTTGGGGAAATCGTGCACTCGCTGTGCGAGCTAGGCGAAGAAGGGCGGTGAAAGCGTCCATGATGCCTTAGGTAAGCCCTTCAGCTGTCTTGATGCAGTGAGCCAGAATGCTGGTGAACTAATTGCGTTTACGCTAACCTATGCTAGCCTCAGTTCGAGGCCGACCTCTGTAATTCAGACAAGTGGTAAAATGTTTCACAGGATATGAGCCGAATAAAAAAAAATCTACTCAGAATCTCCTCTGAGAATTTTCTAACGTTTAGTTGCAACGGTGGAGCCGAAGCAAGTTTTTCTGCTCATTTTGGAGCAAGTTTGTTTCATTTACAAAGTAAGGGTGGAAGTTGAGCATTCCAAATGGGAGAGTCGGTGCAGGAGTCACTCCGTGGAGCAGGAAAAGTTGCTCTGCCAAAATTGGCGGAGTGGACTAGAACTCTGTGTGATGCGCTTCCTTTGACACGTTTGCTTCCTTGTGGATGGCGGTGGCGCGTGTTTTGGCGGTGATGACGGACGACATGGACAACTGCGAAAATTGTGCGGCATTGGTTCCGCTGCTCAGTAGTGACAGCTCCAAGTCTGAAAGCTGCAATTCCTGCGCGCGACACTGAAAGTGCCGTGTATGAGCGGGAATTAACCAGAATTTGGCTGCTGAACAGTATAACTACGCACAAGGTATTCTGGACATCTAGGCACCCGATAGATAGAACTGCCACTTCTGCCTCGCTCCAGTGGCATGGGTTGTGTTCCGATTGTAGATTTGGCAGCGTTGCTCTACACTATAGAGTCAAGTGCTCACTCGCGGAGTCTGTCATCTGCTTCGACTTTGTCAATGGAATTCAACACAAGTCAGGGGTCTCAAACTCACCTCAGCTAGCGGGCCGCAGACATGAAACTTAGTTCTGCAAGGGCCAAGACAGTGAAGGAGGTTGAAGCAGGTGTGGGGAGGGGGGGGGGTGTTTAACAAAATGTCACCTAAAACTACCATTTTAAAAAGAGTATAATGCGTTTCCCTCCTATATCTCATAAAGGGATAATGTCTGAAGGGCATTTCGAGTCTGGATTCAAGAAAGGATATCGATACCAATCTCCAGAATCACTCAAATCTGGATGCCGATTGTAACATATAAACATTTTCTTCCGCGGTTATGTTACAGCACGTGGTGACTGCATGTGGCGCCTCACGAAAAAAAAAAAAAAAAAACGCTTGAGACCAGTCGCGTCTCTGTAGCTTACCCAAACAAAGCATTATTAATTGCAATAGACGAGTAAATAATGGAAATACCATTTCACGAGGTCGCAGACATTTTATTCCTTGTGAACCATGGGCCGCTAGAGAAATTTCCACGGGAGGCGTGTTTGAGACCCCTGGTCTAAGTGATGCGTAAATGTGGAGTTTTACCTTTGTAAAGTGTATGGTTGCAGCCATCCCTGGAACTTTGTTTTTTGGATGGCATCGGAATGGCATCTTCTTGTTTCTAGCATTTGTCAGTGTCTGGAGCAATTAAAAGCCCATTCCATCGCCACCGAAACGTGCTTCTCACGTAAAACTTTCTGAGTTCAAAGTCTGAGTTTTTCTAATCCGTGCAATCTTCATTGTCGGCTCACATCTCGTCTTAGAGAGGGCCTTCATTTCACCGCCACGAAATGTTTTAACTGAGCCTTCGTGGAAAGTGTTCTCCTTTTAATTTTTTTTTCTTTTTTATTGTCTGTACGTTGCATTCATTTGGTTCAGATATTGCATTCTGCAAGCGCGTATTTGTGGCACTGTGGTTAAGACACTCACCTTACGAAGCATGGGGTCATGGGTTCAAAACTCAGCACTACCGAGGAATTTTGTTTTATACGTTTGTCTTTATAGCGATTCATTCACGTGACAGAGGGAGGACGGACATACACAGTTTTCTCCTTGAGCGAGCATAGCAATGCTTGCACATTTGAAAGAGTGTGCATCAGTGCCAAGATGTTGCAGTGGTCAGCCAGAGTTTCATACGACTCTACGGAAACCCAATTCCCCACCTGCCTGAGTGAAGTAGACATGTAAAAAATGTGTCAAAGCAGACAGGCGTCCGATACTATTCTGAGCAATGCCTCGAATGCTTGCGACCTTTTTACAGCATGAGGTTTCATGACCTCCCCAACAACAGCTGATTTTGGTGGCGTAGATGTCCATCGGCACCATTTTTGGTGTCCATTACAGCTATCGCGCACATCGAGTAAAAAATAAAAGATAGGTTTCGAAGCGGATTCGAAACCAGGCTTTCCGTGTGACAAGCAAGTACTGTATCACAGAGCCATAACAGTGCTTGAATCTCTTTCAGAAAAAGACCCTGTACAAGCACCATGCATGGCAAGGAGACTCATTGACAGAAGAATAAAATTGCACCAAGGCATCACACCATGTGAATTGCATAACGAGCGAGTAGCTTATAGTTTCCCATCGATTAAAAAGGGTTCAGTCATAATTCATCATCATGCGTCACAGCAACAACAAAGTGTGCAGGTGTTCCTAGTGCCCTAGAAATGCGCAGTAGGTGCTTTGCTACTTTGCAAAATGGGATGATTTATTGTGTAATGGGTACTTCATGACCGTACCTGCAGTAGGTGCCCTAAGGGAGTTAACAGTGGGCTCTACAAAGGCTGCTCTGCCAGCTCATTCTATGACGATACTGAGTGCTCCGCGCAGCCCAAGCATTTTTTTACATTAATCCATATTGCCGCGTATGTTTATTTTGATGTATTCAGATTTCAGCCGTAAAGACTGTTAGCAATGCTCGGTGCAGATCCCTCTGCAATGTTTGAGAATCTTCGCAATTGTTTGAGATCGTTCTGTTTAGATTGCGCGCAGGACGCAAACAGTTTAGTTTATTCGAGAGCATATGCGAGCACCAGCGATCAGGCTCAAATGTTCGATGCTGTATTTATAAATGCCTACGCTGCTCACCGCAGATCAGATTATCGACGGCCAACTCTCTGTTTGCCGCCATCAGTGTACAGCATAAATTGCGTGTATTTTGCCTTTACATTCTTGCGGGCACTGGTTCACCCAAATAAATATTAGTTTAAATAAATAAAAAGCCTACTATGGCCATCGTCCAGGTCACGGCCCCGTGACAATTTATTTACTGTTGTTACAGATGTTCACACTTCTTTGTGACCTGATAAGATGATTAATACCTTTCGTCCATCTTGTGGTGTCAACCTTTTTCTGGTCGTCCGTGCCTGGCAGTTGCCGCGAAAACCACATGCTCGAATCCAAGCCAGCCCCCCAACTTTCAAACATTAGTTTTAAAATAAGCACATTACTCTCACGCAACTAAATTCGATAGGTTGGTCGACAGATGTGGAAAAGATGTTCCCTGCCATCTATGCACCACATTTGTCGGTTTGCAATACCCATGCGTGGTGAGGGCCATACTGGGGAAAAAAAGTTTGCTGTTTGCTTGTGTACTTTGCTTGAAGGTAATTAAATGTTCATGGAGATCAGTGTATCCCCTAAGAAGTGCTTGATCGGTGTAAACTTGGAAAAATCGAGCATGTTGTTCCTCAGTTTCGTCCCCCACTTTTTATTTTGGTGTGTTTGCGAGATTTTTAAAGACATTATGAAACTGGCAGGTATGTTAGTATTTCAACCAGAGGCAGTGGCGTAGCAAGGGGGTGGCACATCGGGCACGTGCCCCCCCCCGAAATTTTTTTTTCGCCATGGCAGACATAGCGAAAAATGGCCATTTCAAGGAGGTGCCCTCCCCGAAATCAAGGAGGTGCCCCCCCCCGAAAAAAATTTCTGGCTACGCCCCTGACCAGAGGTGTTCTAAGCTGATGCCTTTTTCTCGTTCCTTTAGGTAGCAACACTGTAGAAGCACTGAAAGAGCTGGCCTCAAAGTTCGAAGAAGACAAAGTTTTTCAAGGCCTCGGGGGAGACCAAATGAAGGAAGCATTTTGCCTGTTCATATGCAAGCTGTCCAGTGTCCATTTTCCTGTTCATAAGTCCAGGCCTATTCTTGGTAAGCATTTTTTAACAGATGTGAGACACTAAGGTGAGAGATTTTGGTAAGGACCCGAGGTCTCATGTTTGGTACTTTTGTGGTGGCATTCCAACGAGTTCAATATGCGAAGACTCTAGTGCACTGCTTATGCTGTTCTTCACTGGGAGATCTGGAGTGGCCGCAGAAACCCTTTAGAATCAATGTAATCCTAGGATTGCATCGATTCAAATCTGCGTGGGAAGCAAGAATGCTCCATGTGAGCTCACTCTGGAAGTTCATTATGCATTCTTAACTCAAACCAGTTCTGGAAACTCTGCCTCACTTCTGCTCCACACGATTTTGTGCCAAGGAACAGAAGCGATGTACTTTTAGTATTTTCGCAACATTGGCTTGATGAAATTTTCTGAAACTTCGTATGCTAGGTCTATGGCACCCACAGATGACAATGTACTTCAATTTTATTGATTAGAAACTAAGTAGGACCCAGTAGACTCCTTCAAAATTTATGACGTCACGGTGTTTGGTGCGGGAATCTCAAGGTGGCGTCTCCTCCCGCATTTTCTTATCGCGCGTTTTCTCACTTACCAAGTGTTGTACTGCTGTAAGAGTGATGTTTTTGGGTTTTTGAAATTGTACTTTACTAATACACGAAAAATCGTATTGCTCTTTAGTGTCCCTTTAACATTCACTCTATCCAAATTTCAGGACTCGTGGGAAAACATTATATTTCTATGGTATTGCTCACTCCAGGACAGTTACAAGCTTAGACAGACTTTAATCCTCATTTGGCTTTTCGTAAAAATACCATTAATTATTAGGTCTTGCGACCGCATTACAACGTGAGGTGAAATGTAAGCAAACACTTTTGCTACAGGCTGCATTCGAATGAATGTGAGATGCAGTATTGCTACCATACGGCCGCTCCAGGCAGAAGTTTAGAGTGTTGAAATAAAAGTGCTCTTTGCACAGAGTCTCTTCGCGTTGAGAGCACAGCACGTGGAAAGGTATACGAGCCGTGCACTGATGCTTGCCGAGATAGCACGCGCGCCTGCGATCGCGACCGCGCCCTTAAAATCAAAGTTCTCTGTTGCTGCTCGAGTGACGACCCACCTACCCCTCCATGTCTTTTCATGCTCGTTCAAGACGGGGGGGAGGGGGGGGGGGGTTCCTCTTTGCTTGAGCATTCGACGGCAGGTCTAATACGCGGTGGCATGTTATCGCATGCGGCCTCCGGGCGATAGAGATGGGTTGGCTCGATTGATCTCCGCTTCAGCAGCACTCGTCGCCCCCCACTCGCGCGATATTACCCATAGGTTAAAAGTTATGGTGCGCAGGTGCATGATATCAATTTGGACTTAATACGGAACATGGCGGCGACGGCAAATACCCGTCGAGAGTGTCCATATAATTGCTATTGCAATAATAACGCTGTTTTTTACTGCTAAATAAGTGTTTTGGGTGAGCTCTGCCTTCAGTTCCCCTTTTGTTTAACCCTTTGGTGGTTTTCGCCGTACATGTATGGCAGCACCTAATACTAGTGCCCAAATGGTTTTCACCGTACACGTACGGCACGGCCTTTATCTTTAAAACGCGCTCTTTTTTCGATCATTTCTCTCTCTTGGCGTGTGCTGCCACACTTCAGGAACACGTGGAATTTTTTTCATACGCCGATGTTTCTCCGTTGTTATTTTGTTATGCTTCGCAAAGCGGCGATCCGGCAACCACTTGCGCACCCGAGCACGTTCGCGGTTCAGCTGGTTTAAAACGCGCGCCTCTTTCCATCATTTTTCTTGCTTGACATGTGCTGCCATGCTTCGGGAAACTGTGAAATTTATTTCATGCACCGATGTCTCTCCGTTGTTGCTTTTTTTATGCTTTGCAACGTGGTGCGCCGGTAGTCGCTTGCGCCTTCGAGCGCCCGCGGCGCGGCTGGTTTAAAACGCGCACCTTTTTCGGCCACTTCTCTTGCTTGACATGTGCTGCCACACTTCGGAACACGTGGAATTTTTTTCACGCGCCTATGTCTCTCTCTTGCTTTCCAAAGCAGCGCGGCGGCTTTCGCTTGCACTCCTGAACGCGCGCATGCCGTGCGGCTGGTTCCGGTTTCGTCCTTCGGTTTCGTCCTTCGGTTGGTTATCGCCGCGCCCGCAAAGCTGATGGCTGTCTGATTTTTAATCTCTGAAAGGGTGACCGCTTGTGACTCTCTCATTCATTGCTCCTCGAGGCGCGATTACATCTGTTTCGGGAGGAGCTAAATTACACAAACCTTGCCGCCGTGGTTGAGTTTCCTGTTTAGGAAACTCGGAAAAACTAACTCCGTCTCGTTGGCGATAAGACGAAGGATCATTATAGCTTTTTCCCTCGTTTTGCTTTCCGGAAGGGCGCACAACCGCACAGTTTTCTTCTGTGCGCTCACTCACGCAGTTCGCCTACGCTGCCGAAGCTCGCGCCGGTTGCTATGGTGCAAGGGAATCGAGCGGCGATTCTTCCGATGTGGCACTATGCCCCAAGTGCCGGATCTGATTCATTGGATGTCAGTTCATCAGGCGAGGATTTACTTACGAGTTCAGACTCGGATAATGATGAAGGAGCGACAGCTTGGAAGCGTGCGCGGTGAGACGATCCGTATCGAATCAAAGGTGACAATTCCCCAGTGTTTAGTTTTAGAGGAAAAACATTTTTTTACCGGAAAAGTACTCTGGTGCGCTTATTTTTGTATGTCTGTGAGTTATGTTTATTATAATGCATAATTTTTATTTATAAGACATCGTAAAGGTGTTTTTGTTTAGGATTTTGCTTGATGTTACTATCGATAAACCATGTGTATGTAACAACACAAAATGATTTTTTGTCACTTTACGGTCACGAAAAAAAATTTTAGAAAATTTTTTTCTAAAATAGAATGGTCTGAATAATTTATTTCAACAATAAAAAAAATTCACACATTTTTGGCACGCATTTCGCAAAAAAATTCGACCCTGAAAGGGTTAATTTGTGTTTCTTTTCGAAGTTTCGTGCTGAAACTGCATATAACGAAAACTTGTTTGTAACGAATTTTTTCGGGAATTTGTCAATTTCGTGATATCCAGGTTTAACTGTATTACAAATACAATATTCGACTGATATTCTTTCAAAATTCGCACACCTCTAATTTTCTTCGTTCTCTCCTTCCAGGATTTGGGACGCATGCTGCACTTGTTAGACATGCGCATGTGTAGTGTAGCACCACCTAATTTTAGGTTCCGCCTATGGCTTGCTAGATTTTTCTTCGCAGCATTCATAGTCTCGGGTTTCGATGATTTCAAGTCTTGATCACGCCGCTGTTATTATGCATTTCAGTGTCTAAGCAAAATCTTTCAGTGATTTCTTGCCCAGTACAGGTTTTCAATTTGCTTTTCCTTACAGAAATGTGGCTGTCTGTGATAACCCGGTGCCTTCTTCGTGACGAAGCCAGCCTCAGGCACAGCGCCATGCATGGCGTTGTCACCGTTCGTAGAAGAGTACTGCAAGGATGAGAATGACATTTGTGACAAACTCATTGCGGACTACCTTGGAGGGTTGGACTCTGCAACGGAGGGAGTTCGTTGCAACTTTGCGCATGCACTTGGTGAGTAAGAGGCAAGGTTGGCTTGCTCTCTAATTAATTTATTTGAAAGATCATAAAGAAAACACTACGGAACGCACAACAAATCTTGGCGTTGAAGAGGCCAACTCCTGCCACCGTACTTATTGATATTTATCTGAAAAAAGCAGTGCTAATTCAAACGCGGACTAAGAAACATCACACGAGGACAGCGCCCGTCCTCGTGTGATGTTTCTTAGTCCGTGTTTGAAATAGTGCTGCTGCTTTTCAGATGGATCCGTACCAACGAGCTTGCATCCTTTCACTCCTAAGTCAAATTGATGCAACAGCATCAATACGAGACAGAGATTAAAAAATTTTCGGCAGATCCCACGCCTCGTGAGAATCGGTTTCACGTGAAGCAGCCGGCGACTAATTGTCTATGCTGAATTTTCTTGGCTTTAAGGCAAGTGTTACGAAGTGGATTGACATTAAGTACAGTAGTTGTGTGCACAACATGGGCTTACCAGGAACGTCAACTGAGTTGGCGTCTACTGGTGATTACACTGGGTAACTTACGATCTGACATAACGTCAGCACTAACGTTAAAGCACAAACGTCAGTATTATCGAAACGAAGTGTGCTTTATGCTGTGACAGTGTGAATATCACACGCAACTTCCATTAGCGTATTCCCCGAGGTCGAGCAACGCTTGTATATAGCTTGCTGAATCGTAGGAATACAAATCTAATGTTTATTAGACTGCTATAAAAGTGTAGTATACATTGGAAACACAATTGACGTTAACCCGCCATGACATCTTTGTCATAGGTTTACATATGTTTACATTTCACTCCTCTCTGTCGCACTAATGTTTTTTCCGACTCCTTTCTGCCAAAAACTAGTGCTGAGTGGAACCGCCTTCCCTCCTCCATCGCCTGCACTTGAAGACGCATCATCATTCAAAGCTGCACTGACAGATTATGTTATGTGCCTTAAATAACTTATTGTTGTTAAAACATGTATTCTCACTGACTTGTATTTTTATGTTCTATTTTTTACTGCATTTTTTGTTGTATTACCCACCCCCCTCTGTAACGCCTTTATGTGCCCTGAGGGTAATCGAAATAAATACATAAATAAATAAATAAATATGTAATGTTTGCTGCTCTCTTATAAAATTAGATAGCCTGCACTGCAACCATAATTAGGTAGTTAGGTAGGTATGTAGGCAGGCAGGCAGGCAGGCAGGCAGGTGTGGGTGGGTAGGTAAGCAAGCAGATGTGGGTAAATGGGTGGGCGGGTGGGTGGGTAGGCAGGCAGGCAGGCAGGTGTGGGTAGGTAGGTAGGTGAGCAGGGGGGGGGGGGGGGTAGGTAGGTGGCAGAGAGAGTGAAACAAAGGAGAAAGGCAGGGAGGTTAACCAAGCTAAGCTCGGTAGGCACTTAGATAGGTGGGTGGGTAGGTGGTAGGTAGCAGTGTTGTACACGTTCCCGTGTACAACTCTGCTATTTTGTTCCATAGTGAAACTGAAAATTTGTTTATCGTTTTTTGGTTCACGAGGAAACTTTGCAATCTGGAACAACCGAGGCCATTCAACATGAGCAGTAATGCACATTCCAGAGCACAATATCTCAGGCAGGAATGCCAAAGTAAAGATGTGTTTAAATTGTGCGAAAAATGAAAACATTGGCAACCAGAGATCTTTGTAGTATTAGCTCAAGTGGACTTTCGTGCACCTGGGACACATGCCAGCATGGAGAAAGCATTGTCGGCGCGAAAATTCGTTTTATATGAACGGTGGTCTCGCGTATGAGAGTTACGCTCGATGACGGGCTGCTCGGAGATCATGCTCACTCCCTTGATGCAAAGCATAGAGCCTGCTCAAAGAATTCGCTGTTCACTTTTGAGAAAGTCTTTCTATAACTTAGAAGGGCACTGGTTGGCGCTGATTTGTAGGAATTCATGGTACAGTTAGTTGTGCTCCTCTAAGAACGTGGGAAGAATGTGTTCCTACCGCTGTCTCACTTTAAGATTAGAGTGAGTAACTATACAACAAAACCAATATCTTTATCGTAACTCTAACTTCAGATTTTCACGTACAAATAAATAGCGTTACAAAGCGTTACGGAACATTTTCTTTTTTTCGTTCCGGAACAGAAACGGAACGGAACTTGCTACGGTTGAATGAAACTAAAACCGAAACGAAAAACATTTTGTTTGGCTAGGCTTGTGCGAATATTCGAATGCTTCGAATATTTGAACGAATATTACAGTACTCGAATTCGCTTCGATTCGAATTTATATTATAGAAAATTTCGAAGTATTCGAAATGAACGAATAGGTGTATATTAGACCGCATGTAACCCCCTGTAAAGGTGGTTTCACTGCGTAGAGGGTGCTAAGCCGTGAAAGCACCTGTCCAGGTGTATATTATACCTCGCGACAACTTTCTGTGGCAGCACAGCCAAAGCTACGAAGCCGAATCACGCACTTTTTACTACGCGTCTGCATGTAGTCCGCGAACGCTAACTTTTATATACTACGTAGCATAAAAGGAAACATAAAAACAAAAGATGTAGTTATTATGCTCAAGATCCTTCGCATTGTTATCGAGAAAACTTATTCCGTGCGGGAGTTTCGTTTTTTGCTGTTTCTAGTTTTCTGGTGTCATTTTACCTTTTTCCTGCCCCCCGTAAACAACGATGGCGTTGTTCGGTTGCAGCAAGTTCACATCGTGGCTTATGAGTGAGGATGAGTGCGCGTTCGCTAGGTGATCTGTATTCATCGAGCAGAAGGAAAAGAAGACAGCTGTGCGTCGTCAAATATTTTGTTCCCCGCATATGCTATCACGGAGAAAGCAGTTGTGTGTGTTATACCGTCGGCACAACTGGGTCTCTCATCGCGATAGCCTTCTTGAAAGTGACACCAGCGACCTGTCAGTCTTCAGCGAGACCAGCTGCTTGAAAGCAATATTGCGATTGGAAACTGTACGTAAAAACAATGACCCTTTTCATAAATTGTGTTCCATACGTGGTCGGTATTTCGGTTGCCTGATATTGCTGATACAATAACGTTAAAGATCGCGTACTTTAACACTGTACCCGTCAGCGTCTACGGCGGGAGCGGTTCTTGGCGCTTTGACATGACAGCGATACTGGAGGATAAAATCACCAGTGAAAAGTTTAGCCTGGGCAACAGGCGCGTTCATGTCTATTATGCGGCTAACTGCCAAAACAGCGTTCTTGGCCGAGTAAGGAGTGCGTTTCACCCGCTTGGATTTACCACGGCCGTGGATTTACGAACGTGAGATGCCCGCCTGTGACCAGTCGTGGCCAAGATATCTGCGACCCATCGATGACTTCGCGTCCACAAACAAATTAACGTGAGCGTCTCCAGAAAGTTGTTGCGTCTCCAAAAGAAGGAAAACGACGATACCGACCCTGTATTCACCGAAATTTAGGACATGGTTTCTTGCCATTGCGTTGAATTTCCTATCACACAGGTCCTGCTCGGCCGTGCACCTTCCCCCCCCCCCCCCCCCCTTCATTTTTTTCAAAAATAAATCTGACCACTTTAATAAAGCTGCTTCCTTTGTTCCTTAGCAATAAAGAATATTTTATTGCTTTGAAAAAAATGCAAGCAAGCAAATGCAAGCATTACTCTATGGTGCTCACTTTAAACGCGGGCTTGAACCGCTGGCAGATTAGCTATGCTCGAATTCGCAGAAGAACACAGCAATGATTCCACGTATTTTCCCTTCACTACTGCGTTCATAAGTATCTCAAGGCTTGTCATAGCTTTCGATTAAAGCTACATATAACCTATCTTTTCATACACTATTTCAAAAATAACATCATAAACCTTGGATGTTCGTGCGAAAACGTACATGTTGGATGCGCTTCCGAAACCGAAACCGAAATCACCTGCGAACGGACTACTTGGCGTAGTAACACATGTGCAGAAGCTCCGCCCCCGTAGCTTTGGCTGTGCTGCCACAGAAAGTTGTCGCAAGGTATAGTCCGCATGTAACCCCCTGTAAAGGTGGTTTCACTGCAGTGAAGGGGTGCTAAGCTGTGAAAACATCTATCTAGGGGAAATCCGCTCTGCCGTGAAGCCCTTCACATTTGTACAGTCTTCCTGAGTGGGCAACTAATGGTTAACTTCAAGGTTAAATGAACATATTACCCTCACATCAATTCACCATTTTTTAAGTTTAAAAGCTTGTTTTACCGGCTTATATGCTCTCTAAGTATAGTAAATTTTAAAACGTAACATATTTTACATGTTATCACTCGCATTCCACCAAAAGTCAAATCCCTCTACTATTCAAAGTTGTTTCCACTTCCTTTGAAGCGAAAAAATGGCACTTGCACAGGCCTTGTTTCACTTTTTAAAAAATATTGTGCAGTTTAGTTAGGTCATGACAAATACACCCATTTTTCTTTATAATATGTGATATATGCTATTCGAATTCGATTCGAAATTATTTGACCAAAATCACTATTCGCTTCGAACCTAAAATTCACTATTCGCACAAGCCTAGTTCCAACACCCTGATTAGATAGGTGGGTGCGTGGGTCGGCAAAACTTGTGGAGCTCAGTCAGACTCACTCATGAAATATGTATTGTGCCTAGGGCTCACTCGGATTCAGACTCACCAAAATTTTCCTGAGCCAGACTCACTCGGACTCACACTCGCGAAAATGTTCTTCAACCGGACTCAGTTGGACTCAAACTCACCTAAACATTACTCACCCGGACTCATTCAGACTCAGACTCACGGCTCGATCTGAATCTGAGTGAGTCGACTCATGAGTCCATTAACCAACAATTAGCTTTTTCGACCATGGTGTCAATGCTCTTTAACACCAATATCTCACGTAATTGGTACTCTTCATGGCACCGTTAGATATAGTACAGTCTACTCTCGTTACAACGGACCATGATAATCCGTCAAAATGAGTCCGTTTTATTCGAAGTCCGTAATATCCAAACTCTGTGGGCTGGGGTGGGGGGTTGCGTCACTGTGTGATGATTGTTCCGATTTCACTCTCAGTAGTATGGGGTACGCTAGTTTTGCTGGTACATGCTGAACGTATTCGACAGCATGGTTACGAAAGACTTCAATCGGCAGTAGTGGTTATTAACTAAATTGCAGTGCAAGTTGTAATTAATGGACGATCACCGTTATGGCAGGTGCAGGGACACTATGTGGCTCCTGCACAGCAGCAAAGCTTAGCCCGATAATAAATGCGTTTCCAGTAGGCTTTTTAAGCTACTTCTGTTGATTGGCTTGGAATAAATTCTTTCTTATTTGTGCGGACGGGAAGGCATATCTAAATGAGGCCGCCTAATAACCGCTGGGAGCTGTTGCTCCCACGCAGCCTCCACGGCTCGCTGAACAGTCCAAAGTTGGTCTGATAGTTCTGAACTGAACAGCACCAAGGCACCTCTTGCATTAATATACTAATTTAACAGTGAAACTCCCCTGCTTGGTGCACGACAACGTCTTACTTTCAAAACTTTGGTCGCGATGCCTAACAACATTACTGCAATGAGTGACGAACATCTAATGCAAACCACAAACAAAAACTTTTTATTTACACTTAGCTCGAAAAGAAATTTGCGATATGAGATTGGTGGGCACTGGGCACCCTTGAGCGATGATGCAATCACGTGGCACCGTATTTCAGTCAACTGCAACACTTGAACCATTCGCGCACATTCACGTAACCAACGCGCTCTCTGACTGCCTTGGCTGGAGGCTTGGCTTGGCCAGAAGCCACCAATGTTGCCAGCCGTAATTTAAAATTACCACGGCTTCAGTGCGTAGACAGCGGCGTGGTCAAGTCTGCTGTCAACCTGCTTCAGTACGGCAAAAGTACACTTTATGCACCCAATTTATACAAAAAATGTCACTGATTTCGTCCACTGTAGCCGATAGTCCGTTGTATCGCGGTCCGTTAAAAGTGAACTTCGCTCCATTAGTTTAATACACAGACCAAACTTAGGCTGAATAATGGTCCGTTGTAACCGAAAGTCTGTTGTATGTAGGTCCGTTATAATGAGCGTAGACTGTACCTTGGAATACGAGTTATGAGTGCTCGCAAACCAGTAAGGTCATTTTTCTTGAAAGAGATGACAACATAAGATACATTTATCAGGAACTTTCCTGGAAGAGTTGGCGGGGGGAAGGCCAAGGCACCCCTCTACGAAATTCGTGCCTCTGATCAATAAATATTGAAATGTTGTGTGAACGACACTGTTTTGAAATACGTGTCAGTAGACGTGAGTATAAACGTGAATACAGGTAAGGCTGATAGTAATGCTGAAGAAGAGAACATTGGACCTTAGGTCGGCAAAAAAAGTGGAACTCACTCAGACTCACTCAAGAAATATTTCTTGTGCTTTGGGACTCACTCGGACTCGCCAAAATTTTCCTAGGCCGAACTCAGTCGGACTCGCACTCACAAATTTTCTTCAACTGGACTCACTCGGACTCAGACTCACCAAAATATTACTCACCCATACTCACTCAGACGCGGACTCACAGCTCAATCTGAGTCCGGGTGAGTCGACTCATGAGTGAGTTGGCCGACTGATGGGTAGGTGTGAGTGGGTGATTGGGTAGGTGGGCAGGTTGGTCGGTTGGTCGGTTGGTCGGTTGGTTGGTTGGTCGGTCGGTTGGTTGGTTGGTTGGTTGGCCGGCTGGCCGGCCGGCCAGCAGGGCAGGGCAGGGCAGAGCAGAGCAGGCGTTAGGTTTAATGCCATGCACATGTCTTACTTAGTAAAAAAAATTAATTTTCAGAAAAGTGCCCGAGATCAGCTCGGCTTGTTTACATGTATAGGCACTCTTACCGTAACATGTATAGGCACCTTACCGTAACTACGCAGGCTTGTGCGTTTTATATCACAATTCTAGCGAATTTCCTCTTTGGCTGCTTTGGAGCCTGACAATTTATTCATCCAGCAAAAGGAAAAGTTGTAGTTTCCTGTGATGTGTTGTCGCATTTGTTGCGAAGGTTCAGCTTTCATTTGAGATTTGCTTTGCATGAAACCATGACGTGATGTCACCGTTTATAAATTGTAGTTCAAGTTCATAAAAGTTGCTCTAAAACTTGACCACCGTCTGCTCTAAAATGTCTGCTTTACTTGATTCTTGTTGTTTGACATTTGAATACACCAACTGTAAAATTACTACTGAGTATGTGCAGCGCAAGGAAACGAAGACAACAGAAGACACATAAACGACATAGACTGGCGCTGTGTGTCGTTTATGCGTCTTCTGTTGTCTTCGTTTCCTTGCGCTGCACATACTCAGTATATATTAAGACATGTACCAACTAGCCCATCAACGGATCCCTTCTAGTGTAAAATTACTAAGTCTATGCGTTTTACACGTAGTTTTGAGTCTGCAAACAATATACTCTTCTGATATGCTGTAATAAATGTAAATGTCGTTTTCTGAAAGCCTTTCTTGATGTGACGGCATGTGTGTCCACTTATGACAGATTTTATCATTGCAAAAAGACAGATCACCTAGGGATTGAGAGACACACAATCAGCGCTGTGTGTGCCAGTCTTGATCCCTAGGTTTTCCATCTTTTTGGGCAGCAAAATTTGTCTTAAACATGAACCAACTCGCCCAGGCAGCAGTTTTAGCTGTCCACTTACTTTGTTGTACAGTTGAACCCGTCCATAACGAAGTCAAAAGTGCCACGAAAAGTGGTTCTAACATTGGTGGTTCATTGTATATGGACTCATCTTTCAAAGCGTGTTTTAGATGCGAAGCATCGTATGCTCGGGGCTGTGTCCGTGCCGCGTCCGGCGTGCCGCGTCCGGCGTCCCGCGTCCGGTCACTTTCATGAAGTAGGGAAGCACCCACTATGCGAACCAGAACACTGTAGTACAATAAGGCCGTCAACCACCACCACAATTATCAGTCATAGCCGAGAGCACAGAGTGGCTGCCTAGCAATGGCTAGGCATGTGGTGGGTGCAAGCAAAGAATAAACACGCACTACCGGTGGTGTCTGTCGCCCACGTCGACGCCATTCCTTGATCTTGCTTGCATGTGCTTGCGGAGGCTTTGTCCGTCTCTCCTTCCCGCGTCCCACGCCCCCCTCTCTCTCCTCTCCTACGCTCCCCCCCCCCCCCCCTTCTCTCCTCTAGGAATCCTCTACTCTACGGAGCGGCGCGCACGACAGGTGGTGCGACAGCTGCATACTCCGCTGGAGGCGCCACGGTAGTTTCGCAGTATGAAAATGACGGAGCGCGCGCGCCTCATTCTCTCTCCTGTGCAGCGCCGCGATGAGCGCCCTGGCCGCTGCCGCGAAACGTGAGCGGTGACCTTTCTCCCGCTCAAGCCAGCCATCTCCCCGCTGCTTCGTATCCACACATGGTTCCCTTTAGCGGGAGATGGGGAAGTTTTTTTCTGCACATTTTTATTAAGAAGTGCTAACAACCACTCTGGTGACAATTTAAGCCTTTTTTTGTGTGTGTCGTGAAACGACGCCCGCTGCGTGTTCATAAGGTAATTAAACCGCCTTTGCAATGATTATAAACCATTTCACTGAAGCACAATGCCGCTATGTGGAGCCAATCATCCCTGGCTAGTTGCGTGCAGCGCGTTGCCTACTCTGCTCACACCGTCACTGCTGGGCCGCTTGCTGTATACCGTATGCACACATTTGGGCATTCTTTATGCCTGCTTCATTCTGGATTGTGCAGGGGTGTGGCGAGCAACCTGTTGGTTCAATGTGTTGAAGACTAGCATTTTTCAAAGAACGTGCACTCTATGTCTCCGCGATGCTCTGCCGGTCTTGTACGACAGGGCACGACGGACTTGGGTTGTCGCCAAATAAAACATGCAGTATACGCTCGCTGTCAGTGCATCGATGTTTCTTGGTGCCCGCACCACTCAACTTGAGCAAGCTACTTTCGTTTCTACAAAGCAACATGCACCTAAAAGGCGTTCTTGCACGAGACGGCGCGGCAAACTTGCAAATGTCAGCATGGCGCATTGTGCCCGGTCAATCTGCACAGTTTATGCCACATGTGCAGCCGAGCAGGTAGCTGCGGATGGCTGCGAGAAGGTTGTTGGTGTTAAGTCATAATGGCACGTTCATTGCTGGCTGCAACCTCGCCTTCGCTCTTTTCTGATGCTCATCCGTGACGACATCGCCACAATCGCGCGAATGTTTTAATCATTGATCAACCGGTCTCCACCATTAGCGAAAAGACAGAAGACCTGCTGCGGCGCATTGCGTCGATGAGTTGAGGGGTGCAGTGAGCTTTTATGCGATGAAATGTTATCATGGTTATCGCCTGTTGGGTTTGGGCTTCTTGTGATCCAAGGCATTGTTTGGTTCATTGTAGGCAGTTGTAGCTCCCGAGAATGGCATTAAAAGATGTTGCTGTGCGAAAGCTGACCGCGAGGTTTGATGCTGCCTCCTTTTTTTTTCTCTCATTTTGCCTCCATACCAGTGCCTGGAAAGTGAGCAAACTCGCTCGCAGTATCCGAAATCTGCGTATGGTGCTCGCCCATCGAGGATATATTCATTGCAAGTTAACTAGACTGGGACATGTGCAGGCGCGCGCCTGCGCATACTTTAAAAAGCCTGTTATTTCTTTCGCTTCGTACATGCCATATTTTTACTGTGAGTGTCTGAAGTGTTCATTGTAAAAGTAGGAGGCTTTGAAAAATGTTTGCCGTATGTCAACGCAGTTTCATTGGGTAGCATAGGAAAATGATAAGTGCACCGAAATGTGGTCGCTATAATCAATCAATCGTTATATCTAGGATCATTATTAATAAGTTCGAGTGTATTGAGGTTCAAAAATACTACATGCTGTTTTACTGACAGAATGGTATAAAAAGCTAACAAGGTAAATATTACTGCATCATTATGGGGATAACTAATAAATGCATATTGAAGTTTGCTATGCAGGTGCTATATGTGCTGTAAAGCAGTCTCGGCAAAACTGCAGAGCTGTAAGTCTTTTAACATTTGTTTATTTACAGCATTATAGCACCTTAGTAGTTGTCAAGGACACCTGGTAATTATGTGGCCGACTAGGCGCAAACCACAGAACACGCATGGTCTCCAAGGTCTTCAGAGCAGTACTGTGTGGGCACATCAAATCTCGGAGGCCATGCTCGGGTTTACACTGGTACTCAACAATCCGTGTTCTACATTATTTCTGGGCAACGGTGGTGATGACAACTTTTTAAAAAGTTTCTTTTCAGTTTCTGTATTGAAAACATTTTTGCTTCATCTTTGCTTGAAACTTGCTCGTATCCTAAATGCAAGACTTTGCCGAAGTTGCTCTGTATCTACACTATCCTAAAGTAGGCTTCTTATGCGGTTCAAACTTTTTGAGCAGTTGGCTTTCGGGACTCTCACCTGAAATACCTTGCATTTCCATTTCAGGGTCCCTGCCGAAGTTTCTTTGCGGGAAATACTGCGAAGCAATTCTTGGCAGACTCATGGCAGCGGCAACGGCAGAGGGTCAGGAATACGTCGACTCCAAAACCGAGGCCGTGCTCTCCTTGGCACGGTTCTGTGTCACGGCTGGAGTCGAGGAAGGAGGTGTAACGCTATCCCAGATTGAAGCTGTACTCGACATCTTAACACAAGGGATGGATGACTACACGCACTGCCCAAAAAGGGGAGATGCGGGAGCGAACGTCAGGAGGGCCTGCATGACATCGTTTAAGGTCTGTGATAGGGCTTACAATCCCGTAATTCCCAGTGCTCATGCACTGCATGTGCCCAAGCGAAATATAAATGGTACCAGCCCAGGTACCAACAGAAAAGTTCAGTCATAGCCTTGTGATGCCAATGGGTTAGTAATGAAGCCTAGGAAAGCGTATGGGAAGTTATATATGAAGCTTTTAACCCTTTCACTGTCGGGTGCTTCTGGCCGTGACGCACCTCCAGTGTTGGCTTGGTTTCAGGAATATCAGGGAAGCTTGAAACGTAGAATGGCACGTTAAGAATTCAAGGTGACAGGTAGGGATGGAAAGAGGATACAACAACCTCGTTTGCTGCTGATAGCAGGTAGCGAGGCTGCTGCGAGCGAGTGAAAACAGTAATCGAGTCACGTTTGGGTCTATTGGAGAGGCAACGGCAAGTGCCCCTGAACTCAACGTGCCGCAGCAGAAACGCCGACAAAATAAAAAAAAAAAAAAAAGAGGAAAACCTGCAAGCCTGCGGCATGTGGTAGAACAACTTGTATCCGTAATTGCATGCGTGCCGCATGACCACTACACCCCTGAGAGTAGCACGCACGAAGTGGTGATTCCTTCCAGCAAAGAAAGGTGGGCACGGTTGCTTCGTACTCTTCAATACATGCACCAATGCAACGAGGAGCAAAAATATGTGCTGATAAATAGATTTGAAAGATGGTGCAACCAGTAGATTTCGTGCTTGGGCACGAATTTTCGAATGCATAATGGAGAACGTACCAGTACGTCAGTGACAGTACTGGGGGGAAACGTGAGAAGGTACTGGTATGTCAGTGACAGTGTAAAGTTTAATCGACCTTTAGAAAATATAAGCGAAATTAAAATGAAAATGAGCAAAAAACTAGCTTGCCTTCAGTTTTTCCTTGTGTCATAAATCTACACTTCACTTAAAAACTACAAATAACACCCTCTGTGTTTTCCCACAGATTCATTGTCTGTTGGCTTTAATTAAGCTGATCCTTAGGAAGAAATACGAATGATTACAGAAAAAAAAAGTACCATGTTGTGTTTGCTCAGTGGTTATGGTGCTCAGCTGCTGACCCGAAAGACACCGTTTCAGTCGCAGCCGCAGAGATTGCATTTCTGTGGAGGCGAAATGCGAGAGGCCTGTCTATTGTGCAATGTCTGTGCACGTTAAAGAACCCCAGGTTGTCACAATTATCGGGATTCCTGCGCTATGGCATCTCTCATAGCCGGAGTTTATTTGGGACATTAAACCCCATAAGCAGAGCTGTACGAATAAGAAAATTTTTGGTTGCAAAGTGAATTCGAGTATTAAAGTTTGAGTGCGAATCGAATGGTATATTTTTCGAATCTTTCTCAAATATTCTTTTTTAACACTTCGAAGCGAAATTACAGCAAAAGGTTGGAGAGGATCCCTAAGCATATTCTTATGATGCAGGAACACGAAATCATTCCTTTTGGCTATGTGGTTGAAGTGCTAGACTGGTACTACTAAGCGGTGCTCCCTAGTTGCCTCATAAAGAATGATGCAATGCAGAGGACGAATCGTGTTAACTTACGTGATTTGGTGTAACCAAAGTGGTGTCGCCATGGCGGTCTGATGGTTGCGTTACTCGAATGCTGACGCAAAGGTTGTGTGATGGAATCCCGGCTGCAGCGGCCGCTTTTCAATGGAGGCATTAGGTTGAGTCCCAGGTACTTAGATTTCGGTGCAGTTAATGAACACCAGACGGTCAAAATCTCCAGAGCCCTCTACTACGACATGACGGGACGTAAAACCCCAACAATTATGTTAAAACCAAAGTGGTATAGACGACACGTTACATGTGAAAGGAAAAGATGCTATTTTTCCTCAACCTCTCCTCCTCCTCCTTCAACTTCTCTGTAGGCACATCTGATGTGGTGGGCAAGGGCGCGAACAAGGGCAGTTTGTCCTGGTCCGGGGACCAGGATGAATTTTTTGGCAACTAAGAAGTTTTTTTTTTCTGAGAAATCCATATGGATTTTCTTGTGGCTTCATGCTATACATGGGTACTCGTCAATTTTCCTTTGTTAAACCTTCTGCCTCTTTGTGGGATTCCGCAGAACTAATTTGCAATAGGGCATTTGGGTGGTTGCATAATAAAAGCGTGCAATACATTTACACCTACACCAGCACTACGCTTTCTGTACTGTATGTGCACATTTGGCATTGTAGTGTCAGTGCTCGTGAAGCAACTGCAATCTTTGATCAAAAGCATGTGATCACGAGAACTTGTGCACATTTAATCTCGACAGCATCGCCGCAATCACACGGAAGTTGGAATCATTGATCGACTGGTCTTTGCACTTCCTGCAAAGACAGAATTCCTTTCATGGCACATTGTGGCATCTGCAAGTTCAGGGGCACAGTGAACTTTTATGCCATAAAAAGAAATTGCAGTATGCTGGGTATCCACTAGTTGGCAGGCATTGCTAAGCCACTGTGACCTAAGCAGTCAGTGAAGGCGTTAGGCTGTATGAGACTCGGCCGGGGGTTCATCACAGCTGTATTTTTATTGTTAGTATGTTTAAAACGAGTGTGTATTAACTCCTTTTGTGACCGAAAGAAAAGAAAAAAAAACTTGCCAAAATGATCGAAAAAAATTTTTTTCGCTCACATACAGCTCTTTTTTTTTGTTGTGAATAAAACTGCACCATTATTTCAATGAAATAATGTTTCTTTATTTTTCTAATTGCGCAAAAATATACGGCATGCGCGGCAGGGCCGTACCCAGCAATTTTTTTTCGGGAGGGGTTTGTGTGTAGAATGGCTAACTTTTGCAATGGGTGGTCGCTGTGAAGGCTTGTAAACATTTTAATATCACCCGGAAAGCTAATGCATGAAAAAATTTCGGGGGGTGTCAGAACCCCCCTCAACCCCTCCCTAGTTACGGCCCTGATGCACGGTATCAGAAGCGGCAATGCAATGAAAGGCGAGACACAGGAGGAGGAGCCGTAATAAAATCTATTTAAAAACCATGGACAAGTGGGGCCATCACGCATCAAAAAAACACAACAAATATAGTCGTTATTGGTTCCATGTGCAACCATATTTTGTTGATGACTATTATAGTCATCATTGGTCATTTTGTTTGAAAATCTCATGACGACTATACTGATCAACGGTCACGAAAGGGTTGATGAGGTTTGGCTGTATTAAATAAGTGTGAGCATATGTGAGGTTTACTAAACTGTATTGCCGTGTATGTAAAGGCCCCTTGGTGTACCATGCGACAATGATCAAAAGAAGGCACGCAAAAGAAAAATTCATGACCTGGTTCTGCGTGCAGCTCGTTGCTTGTTTTGTCTGCATATTTTTCTTGAATAAGCAGTTCCACAGGCTCGCTTCAGTGTTTCAAGTTTTTCAAAGCTGCTCTGACACTGTGCAACATATGGTGTGCGCTAAGTTTGCGGGACGATGAGGACGCATTGGAAATTGCAGAGACTGCGTCGTTGGTCACACGTGCTTTGCCAAAAATTTGCGCACAGGCGTGTTTGGCCGCTGTAATGCGCGAGCTGACGACCGTCTATGTTTAAATCGGCCCTCAAGGGAAGCACCCAACGGTGGCATTGTGCTCGAAAACTTTTGGTTGCTTTGTCTATAGCAATAATCAGTTTTCTTGCACTTGTTCTTGCTGTTACTTCTATGCTAAACATAGCTAATTCTTTAATTACCTATGTGCATTGCAGGATCTCATCTGCTACCTTGCGTCAGTAGCGCCCAGTTCCATTCCTGAAGCACAAGTAAAGTCCTTGGTGCGTGCCTTAGCTCAACAGTGTGTGGAACCTGTGGATAACGTGTGCCGCCTGGCGATAACGACATTCATTGAACTGCTGTACAAGTAAGACTACGCTCCGCACTATTCATTCATTTTCCCGAACATTACATCAGACCTGCTTTGAATGCTAACCTTGTAGGTGTGCAAACATTGATTTACGTCTGGAACACTTGGAAACATTGTTCATGCCTCGTAAATATCTTAGCCATAAAGTAAACTTTTCACATGTGAAGATGCATGGCCACAGGTTAGGTCCGTTAGATTTGCGTGCATCTCCTGAACCAGTTCACGAGATGTGGCACCTTGCCATTCATTTCAGTGGTACAACAACGGTGTCCTGTCAAACTACACCCATTAAGTTTCAGTAGGCACAGGAGAGGTGCCACGTTGGTTTATGATTTTCCTGTACCCTCTCTGCTGGCAGTGCTAGCTTGGTGCAGTGGTGTGCATGAGTCGGCCTCAGAGTGGGTGAGAGTCACAGAATGTGTGAGCAGGCTGCTGCTCGCTATGTTTTCGAGCTGTTTGCTCGGAGCAGATCCTGTTCCGTGGCACTGATGCCACAGGGGGGCCGTGGCGAGAAGTAGCTGGAAAGTTGTGGTGGGTTTTCCTGCATTGTTGCTTGGAGAGTAGGTTTCACGGAAGCCAACTGCCACAGCGGAGTTTCAGGATGATCAGTTGGGCACCGCGGTCCAGGCCTTATGGCTGCTTCGACAGATGAGCAGAAAGGGTGTCCGAAGCAGGATATCTGGTTGCGTCTGGGGACAGTAACGGTCAACACAGGTGGCTTTGCCAAAAGAGAGTGTCGCGCTAGTTCCTTTTTTTCTCTTGCCAAGAGCAAGGAGAGGGGGAACGTGCGCTGTTGGTGTGATTGCTTTTCATCAGAGCAGGAATGCACGGTTGGAAGGCGGGACTAAGAGAGTTCACTGGGCACAGCCAGGGTGGACGGTCATCATGTATAAACGCTGCCTTCCACCAGACTCCAACCCTTCCTTCGTGCTGCCAGCGTGCACTCGTATCATCGCGGGGCTGCTGATACACCTACTACCATCCCTAACTGCACGCAAACTAGCAGCGCAGCAAACATCATAGCGTTTGGGTGGCGGCGTATGTGCGCCCAGTGTTTCTACGCAATGTGAAGCTTGTTCACACATTGTAAACAGTCCGTATGTGCATTTTGCCACCTATAAAAGTTACATAGATGGTGCAAACAAAAGTAAGGCCTGCACTGTGATAGCACCTCACCAATAATTTCTGGTGTTGCGCCGTGCATGTACCACTGAACTCGAGCTGAACAATCTCTGAACTTAACGTGCACTGATGTGAACTGGTTCAGGTTGGTGCGGGGGATTGAATGGTCCTTTTATTTCAGAGCGTCTTAAGAAAAAATTTAAAAGTTTACGCTTCGCCGAACACAACCACTTACTTTGGGCTTATCATTATCACCGTCACCATCGTCGGCATAGTTCACGCACACTTTGCATGATGATATATGATAAGATTATTTGCATGGCAGGAATCTCTCCCAAATGTTACAGGTCAAATGAAAAATGCCTTTTGAACGAAAAAGCATTCTAAAGAAAAGCAAACAGTTCTGCGACCTTGATACTCACCGAATATCATCTGCAAAAAGTAAACCGCGAACATGAACCTACTGCTCGCCTCATCATGCGTGCAGTCTTCTGCAGTGCAAAGCCAAAGAAGATATAATTTGTTAGGTTTTCTTGCCTGCGGATCATGCCAAGATCAGAACATCTCCGCAATTTTTTGAACGGCATGTCTGGATTTTGATGCACGGAGCCTATGGGGATTTTCGATACTCGTGTAATTGAAGAACCGGTATGACTGCTGTGGTGCAGTGAAGCACTTTTCCATTGGCACGCATTTTAGCTGCCCAAAATGTTAACCACTTCTCATTTCACCAGCATTATTGAAGGTGGAGCACTTCATCTGTCAGTCATCAGCATTGCTATGTGTCCATGATGAATTATATGGGGCAGCGCTAGAACGAAGACAAGGACGAGAAAAGACGGGACATGCGCTGTACTCACAACTAAAATTTTATTGGAAAAAACGCCACTTATATATCCATGAGTTATTTATTAACGAAAGATACGAAAGAAACACGAACACAAGCGCCGGCGCTTGTGTTCGTGTGTGTTGATCTTTCGTCTAAGTTGTCGCGCCTTTCGAAATTCATGCATCCGTACCTCAACTCGCCCTAGTTGTCAGGGCATGAACGTGATTTATATATCCAGCATCGTCCTAAATCATTGTCATCAGAGGTGCCACGTGAACCACTTCAGGGCGATATCATGGAAGACCGCCGTGGAAATCATACACAGCATTAAACAAAAAAAAAAAAAATTATACAGTGGATAAAAAACGGTACAATGTAGCACTATACTAGCACGCAGCATGAGATAATCTAAGTTCTTTAGATGAAAGGTCAATAGAAGCTTGACTGATGCATTTCTCTTTTAATCTATTAATATGAAAACCTTCTATTATTTGAAAACCTTCTATTTGTTTTTGTTTAATGCTGTCTATGATTTCCACGAGGCGGTCTTCCGGCTGATATCGCCCTGAAGTGGTTCACGGCACCTCTGATGACAATGATTTGGACGATGCTGGATATATAAGTGGCGTTTTTTCCAATAAAATTTTAGTTGTGAGTACAGCGCATGTCCTGTCTTTTCGTCCTTGTCTTCGTTCTAGCGCTGCCCCATATAATTCATCATGAACCCTAACCAACTAGCCCACCTTTCCGTTATTCTGCATTCGCTATGTGTCATTGCCTTGCAACTCCAAACAGCCATTGTTTCCTTGTTTGTAGCAAAATCGTTGTCATTACTACATAGCATTAAAATTTTTCTTGAATTAGCCAGGCTGGTGTAGGTTGTCGCTTCAAATTAACCATTCAAGTTTAATAGTAATTGTTGGTATTTTACGTCCCAAAACCACAACATGATTATGAGAGGCGTTGTAGTGAAGAGCTTTGAAAATTTCAACCACCTGAGATTCTTTAATGTGCACTTAAATCTAAGTGCACGGGCCTTTAGCATTTCACCTCCATCGAAATGCGGCCGCCACAGCCAAGATTCGGTCCCGTGATCTTAGGGTCAGCAGTCAAGCACCATAACCACTAAACCACTGTGGCGGGTGGTATCCATTCAAACTTACCGTATTTACTTGTGTAATGAACGCACTCACATAATAAACGCACCCCCCAACTTCAGTCGTCAAAATTTGGATTTTTTTTTCTCCCGCGTAATAAACGCTCCCCCTACATTCATCCGCTGCAGTCTTGCGAACCGACACGTGACGCCTCCTTGCCCGTTGATCTTTCCCGTTTTTTATTATGCCGACCTCCCCTCGGTTCGCTCCCCTCCCCCCCCCCTTCACCCGCAGCCACGCGCAGTTCTTTGTTTTTCTTTCTATCTGTGCGCGGCACGTCCCCTGTCTTTTTTAATTATCCGTGCGCCACAGCGGGATTCACAAACGGTGCGAGTGTAGACATCGCCAACATCGCGGCTCGCAAGCACACAGCGAGCGAAGGTCACGAAACTGCCCGCGCCAACCAATGGTCGCTTCCCGCAAATACGAAACTTTAAGGCCCAACCACATGCACGCGATTTTCGAGTGACGGCGACAGGATTTGCTGTCGCGAAGGGCCATCGGTCGCCGTCGCGTCGCAGGCATGTCACAGGTTTCTAAAAAACCAGAAAAAAATCGCTTGTCGCCCAGAAAAGAGCGTGACGATTTCATGGTAGCACCCCTGATCCTCGCTTCGGTTGCAATTTGCTCTTCATGCTTGTTATCCGCGTGTACTTCAAGGAACGCAAGATATAGGCTACCTTTTTTACAGTCACATCTCACGCGGAGAGCGAGGCAGCGGCCGTATTTTGTTGTTAATCGTGTTATCGACGGTTTGTTTTGATGTGCTTCGGTGGTAGCTTGCTGCAATGGTGGTAACTTGCTGCAATGTCAACGTCGTCATCATGCGAGTTTGCCATGGAGGCTGCGGAGGCCACGGAGTTTGTAAAGGGCGTCGTAGCGTACGTTTCCGGGCGCCCCTCGAGATCACAGCAGATACCACTGTCGCGGTTAAACAATACCACTGTCGCGTGTTCTGTATCCGCCATGCAGTCTGATAAGATTATACCAGCAATGACGTGTGCTTGACCGGCATGCAGCGTTATCCATAAAAGTGCGCTGATGTATGAAATAAAGGCTTTTCGTATTGCTGCCACCGATGCGTCGTTACTGCTAAAAAAATAGAACATCTGGCGACGAAGATGGGATGGCGGCAGTTTAACCGTCGCCGGCCAGCAGCAGGAACGAGACTGAACCGCTAACGGAGCAAGGCGACACGGAGCCCTTGCAACCCAGGATTTCATCGAGCGCAAGAACGTCGCGGGGAAGCGTGGCGTCCACGGAGCCCTTGCATTGACCTCAGTGGCGGGCTGGAGCAAACGAACAAGAAGCGGCAATACGAACGCACATCGAGGCACCCAGCTCTGCAGATAAGTGAACCTTGCTCATTATGGCAGAAGCAGGCAATGGTCGAGAAGGTCATGGTCCTAAGCTTGGCAGGATGACAGAATTCAACTCGAAAGTCGACAACATACGGTCGTATTTTGAACGCTTTGAGAACTATGTAGACATAAATGATGTCCCTGAAAACAAGAAACTGAAGTTGTTTCTGAACGTACTCGGAGCAGATAGTCGTGCCTGATTTGCCTTCGGAGAAGAGTTTTGAGGACATTAAACAGCTCCTAGAAGCTCATTTCAGCCCAGCCCACTCAATCATTGCAGAACGTTGTAAATTTAATCGCCGAATGCAAAGAGAACATGAAAGTGTCAAAGATTTCGTCACTGAACTGAAGCATCTTGCAAGAGACTGCAATTTCGGCACGTTTCTAAATGATGTTTTAAGGGACAGACTGGTAGCTGGTTTGCGTGACGAAGAAACGCAACGGGCTCTTTTTGCACAGGCAGGGCTAACGTTCCAGCTGGCATGCAAAATGGCGCTAGAAAAAGAACTAGCTGCGCAACAGGCAAAGCAAATGCATCAGTTTGACGGAAAACCATGCAGCGTCAACGTCATTCGCGGCAACCGAGAGCGTGATAAGGGAACCAGACCAAAGCCAGCTGTACGGTCTAAAGATGGGCATGATAACGAGCAACGAAGTGCTTGTTGGCATTGCGGAAAGAATCATGAGGCAGAAAAATGTTGGTATCGGAACCACACCTGCCGAAATTGTAACAAAAAGGGGCACTTGCAAGCCGTCTGCAAGAAAGTAGCCAAAACAAAGGTTGTCAGATATGTAGACACCACGGACGACGAATCTGAAGACTTCAGCTGTCAAACAGTGTTCTATTCGGGTAGAAGTTCCAGTGGCTACAGCGTAGACCCTAACATTGAAGGGAAGGCTGTTTCGATGATAATCGACACGGGGGCGGCAGTCACAATCATACCAGAGCGTTTGTATAAGCGGTATTTTCCGCATGTCAATTGCGTGAAAACAAACGTCTCATTGCGCACATATACAGGAGAACAGCTCCAAGTATTTGGAAAAGCAAACGTCTCCGGGGACCATGAAGGAAACGAGATCACTCTACCTGTAGTGGTCGTGAAAGAGAACGGAGCGACGATGCCTGCTCTCTTGGAAAGAGACTGGCTGGAAAAACTAAAGATAAACAGTATACAGCCTGTCCACGGAAACACCAGTTGAGCAGAGGGTAGAAGCTCTATGGAAGAAGTTTCCAGAGGTATTCAAGAGCACCCCGGGCATCGTCAGAAACTTCGAAGCTCGCATCCTTGTAAAGGAAGGGGCTCAACCAGTGTTTTCAAAAGCACGGCCAGTACCGTTTGCTATCAAGCATGAAGTAGCAACAGAGTTAGACAAGCTCGAGCAAGCCGGAATACTGAAGAGGGTCACGAAAAGCGACTGGGCAACGCCTCTGGTGGTGGTCGCAAAGAAAGGCGGCGCAGGATTAAGGTTATGCGGAGACTACAAAGTCACGGTCAATCCTGTGCTGAAAACGGACCATTATCCTTTGCCACTGCCAGAAGATTTGTATTCCACGCTCGCCGGAGGCAAGATCTTCTGCGTACTAGATCTATCGTAAGCCTATCTACAGGTGCTGCTTGCTGAGGAAAGCAAAGTGTTGTTAACGGTGAACACGCATCTGGGATTATATCAGTTTCAGCGTCTGCCTTACAGCATCTCTAGCGCCCCTGCTATCTTTCAATCATTAATGGATGAAGTCCTAAAAGGGATTAAAAAGTTGGGTGCTATATCGATGACGTCATCGCCGTAGGTGACAACGTAGGCGACTATCAAGAAACCGTGGAAAAGGTGCTTCAACGATTTGCGCAGCATAATATCACGGTAAAAGACCAGAAGTGTGAATTTTTCAAGCAGTCCGTTGTTTATCTTGGGCACAAAGTGACAGCAGATGGTATTTTTCCAACAGCAACAAAGATAAAGGCCATCTTGGAAGCACCTCAGCCAAGTAACATAACCGAACTGCGAGCTTTCTTGGGCCTCCTGAATTTCTACGGAAGGTTCATCAAAGACTTGGCTACAGTCACTGCACCAATGTACGACCTGCTCAAGAAGGATAAGAACTGGATGTGGACGGACGCATGTTCAAGATCGTTCGTGGAATCCAAGCAGCGCCTTATCGACAGTTAAGTTCTGACTTTTTACGACGTGAAGAAGCCAATCGGGTTAAGCTGCGACTCTTCGGCCTACGGTCTCGGCCGTAATTTTTCACATTATGCCTGATGGCTCAGAAAGACCCGTCGCCTTCGCCTCCAGAACATTGAACGCAGCGGAGATGCGCAAGGTGAGAAGGAAGCCCTGGCCATAATTTTCGGTCTTAGCAGGTTTCACAGGTACCTGTACGGACGGAAATTCACGCTGTATACCGACCACCAACCGCTGTTGGGCATCTTGGCATCTGATAAACCAATTCCTTCTCTGGCCGCAGCCAAGGATTCAGCGTTGGGCTATCACGTTAGCAGCTTATCAGTATGAACTGCGATACAGAAACGGCAAAAACATGGAAGTTGCCGACGCCCTTTCAAGGCTGCCACTTCCAGTCAATCGTAAAGACGACACACAAGAATGTCTAGCAGTTTTTGATTCAACGCCTCTCACCGCAAGCCAAGTGGCTAGTGCGACTAAAAGGGACCGTATTCTTTCCAGAGTCGTTCAGTTGACCTTATCTGGCTGGCCCGCGCACTATGATGATCAATTTCAGCCCTTTTACGTTCGTCGAAACGAACTTTCATACGAGCAAGGCTGTGTCACGTGGGGCCAGCGAGTCATCATTCTGGACGAACTTCGAGAAGCGGTGCTAACATTGCTGCATGAAGAGCACCCAGGAATGCAAAGAATGAAGATGCTTGCTAGGTCGTTTGTTTGGTGGCCGTTGATTGACAAGGACATTGGAGCCACTGTCCGTCAATGTCAAGTGTGCCAAACAACCATGCCCGCGAAAGCACCAGGGCCATTGCATCCATGGACTTATCGAACTCGTGTTTGGCAGAGAGTCCATGTCGATTTCGCCATGAAGGATGGCGCCAACTTATTTCTTCTTGTCAACTCTTATTCAAAGTGGATAGAAGTAAAATGTCTCCGCACTACAACAACGTTGAAAACAATCGACTGTCTGAAAGAGATATGTGCAGCGTATGGCTATCCCGGAGGAAATTACCAGTGACAACGGACCTCAGTTTACTGCACAGGAGTTCTCCGATTTTACCTCTTCCTACGGGATTCGGCATACGCGTACGCCACCGTACCATGCTTCATCAAATGGGGCAGCAGAACGGCTAGTTCAAACAACCAAAGCCATTCTACTGAAGCAAGTCCTTCACGATAGCCTGACAGGTCAAAACAGAACTCTGCATTAGCGACTTAACGACTTCTTGCTTGCTTACAGGAACACCCCGAATTCGGTAACCGGAAGAATGCCGGCTGAGCTGTTCCTGAAATGACAACCTCGAGTAAAGCTTTCGCTCCTGAAGCCAAGTTTTGTACACGATATGAGGAGTCGCCAAGACCGAGACGCCACCCATCGCAATGAGGACCGAGGAAGGGACCTGCAGATGGAAGCTGGTGATGCAATTTTCGTGAAGACTACGAGAGGGGAACCACTGTCGTGGGAGGAAGCTGTCCTGGTACAACGAGTAAGCGACTCCACGTTTGTAGTCAAGGTCGGAGACCAATTTCGTTTCGTGCATATCGACCACTTGAGACCCAGCTGGACTTCGGGTTCAAAGACATCACTCCATCCGGCCATCGCAAAGGCTCATCCTGAGTCCACTCCAGGTGCCTGTAAACAGGACTTTCCATCAACTCCCTCAGGAGATGCTCCCCCTGGTGACTCCATGGTTAGTGACGCTACTGCAGGTCAGCTTGAGGGTGTACGCTTAGACGACGCCGCTTCAACAGAGCAACCGGCATTGCAGCCTGAGGCAGAACACTCAGCAGTGGAGCCTTCAAGCCTCACAACTTCAACCACGGCATCACCCGAAGGGGCCCCTTTGTGAAGAAGTAATAGCACAAGACGTCCGCCCGACCGCTATCAACCCTCCAATTACGATCGCGCAAAGAAACGCGTGTAGCTTTAAATTAAGGAGGAAAGAATGTTCTGTATCCGCCACGCGGTCTGATAAGATTATACCAGCGATGACGTGTGCTTGACCGGCATGCAGCGTTATCCATAAAATTGCGCTGCTGTATGAAATAAAGGCTTTTCGTATTGCTGCCACCGATGCGTCGTTACTGCTCAAGAAATAGAACACAAAAGATCGCGAAAAAAGAAAGCCGCGAAACGCTTTGACGGAGTGCGCGGGGACAGCTTGCAGAAGATAGCACCATCAACCACCGAAGATGAGTGAAGTGCAATAATGAAGCTCTTTCCGAACAGTGGACGCGTATGTTAATTGCGAAAGGTTGAGATACCTAACTTTTTTTTTTTGTATTACAGCATTTTTTGCTCATCCCGAAAAAAGTTTTCGTAAAATTTACCCCACATAATGAACGCACCCTTCAACTTTGCTTCGATTTTTTGGGACAAAAAAAGTGCGTTCATTACGCGAGTATATACGGTATATAAGAAGATTTGGAACCACAGGAATTCCATTTAAGTGGGATTTCAACATAAATGCAC
The DNA here is from genome assembly GCA_030522465.1 of Rhipicephalus appendiculatus. Lineage (NCBI taxonomy): Eukaryota > Metazoa > Arthropoda > Arachnida > Ixodida > Ixodidae > Rhipicephalus > Rhipicephalus appendiculatus. Next base: position 43,900 of record JALIZH010014833.1, on the reverse strand, counting down.
ATGATTTATTGAGGTTTTGCTGTACTCGTACAGGAGACTGCTTGTGGGTACTATGATGGGCAGAGCCATGCCCGACGTTGTCGCTGCTGAGCCTTCTTCGTGCACCAGCAAAGGCTCGAGTCAACGCTTCAACCTAGCAGTTTAATTTGTGAAGGCTTCTCACTGCCTGTGAATGGTGGAGCATTTGTAGCTCTCAAACAGACACTCCCCTGTCCATTCAGAATGTTAAGGGGTATTCACACGGGGGACAAATTCTCCGGGGATAAAGGCGGAGCCTATTGGCGTCGTCAATACGCGAGTTGACGTCGTCAACTCGCGAAAAGAATTCCCCACAAATGTCCCCCGCTCACACGGACGAGGCGAATGGAGGGGGAGACCAGTGTTACCAGACTACTCTGGTGGCTCGTACCTCACGTTTCACCAGCTGCTGATGACAAAACCACCAGCGCGCTCAGCTCTCTGCCGGAGCAAGTGCAACAATGTGGCCAAACACCTGCGCGAAATTTTTGACCTGTCGGGGAAAAGATCCCCGGTCTCCTTCGAGGAGGCACGGGAGTTCGCGCGCACTCGCTAATCTGTGGCATTGTTGCCACGTGATCTGCAATCCCCGCGTCTCCCCCGAGGATTTCTCCTCTGTGTGAATACACCTTTAATCGCGAAATAACTCGCAGCGTAGCACAGTTAGAAAATTGACTGACTAAAAGGCTTTAGTGCTTGTCTCTTTCTCTTCTCCTATCCGTTTTCTCACTGTGTTGTGCTGCAAGTTATTCCACGACGAACATCCACCAACTATGCTGGCTCGTGAATCACTCTTGGGCCGCTCTGAGGGGCCACATCACTTGACACTGGGGTGACTGAAACTGTATTGGTGCACACTCCTAGCAGTGGGGGGGGCAGGATTTCTCCCCCATGTAAATAGCCCTTTATGGCTGAGTGAATGTGCCGAGTAGGGCAACACGCTGGTTCCTTGCCCGCTTTCTTGTTTCGATCATTGCAGCGTGCCTGAGATACCATACATCCCCCCACCGAGATGAAGCACGCAAGATCCTGCCTGCCAACCTGGCGAGCATTATCAACCTTCGGCAGGCCAAGGAGACATTCCCCTACTGGAGTCAGATGCTTGTGCTCGACTCGTACCGCGAGCCCCTGCTCAAAGGTTTCCTCGTCAGTGTGGGCGGCATGTCCGAGCAATTCGTAAGTTATTTGGATGTAGCCACTAATTTTGGTAGTCCATGCAATGTATGCATATAAGGGAGAGGATCAAAGAGGCCACATATTCTTAAAGGAGTACTGACATGAATTTTAAAATTTTCGAGTTGTTGTTCTAAGTAAAAACACAGGATGTCGAGAACACTAAAAAGAGTGTTGTGGTGGGGCCTGGGAATGCATTGATTATATTTTCAATACTACAACTTTAAAACAGCAATTTCGGTATCTGTATCGAGAGGGCGGCTTCACAATGACTTGTCAACACAAATCTGACATCACGTAAAGACTGCAACTCGCGACATACAGTCGAACCCACTTATAATGATACCGGTTTTAACAATATATCGGTTATAACAATGAGAAGCTGCTGCACCGTTAACTTTAGAATAAACCCTACATAACCTACCTCGAACTTTGGCATCGTCGATGGTTTGGCAAACGGAGCAGTGGGAACTCTACAAACTGGAATCGCTGGGTGCCCGTGCTCCGCACTTCCTCCGGTTTCACAGTAGTGGAGCTTCATTGTGTTTTTTTTTCTTTTCTTCAGTTCATTTCTGGCAAAGGAAACTCTGCTGTCATTCCTTGGCACGGTCAGACAGGACCGCACACTTGAAGAGTCGGTGTATGGATTCCTCGCTGGACTGTTGAGCGATCAAGCGTTCGTGAATAGGGCACTGCCAAAGTATCTCAGAGCTATGGACCACCTCGCAGTTTCTGGTGCCTTTCACTGGAGCTCCACCTGAATTTGCTGAGCTGCTCCTGCGGGAGGCCTGGATTAAAGCACACAGGTAAGTTTGGCATCCTCGGACAGGGTCCCTGAATACTTACACGAGATGCATCAGAGCTGTTTCTTCCGAGGGGCTCACAGCAGTGGTACAGTACAGTTAAACAAAACCTGAAGGGACCAGGAAAATGTATTTCTTTAAACAGGAGTTTCATTTACTGAGAGATAAACAGGGATGCAGAATTCAAGCACAGAACCAATCATATTAGGGGCGGTTGTTTCATTGATGCAGCAATTTCGTTGAAAAGCATTTTGTTTACTGAGAGTCTACTGTATATAGGAATGCCGGGATGGCTGCTGATGTGCGTTATAAGTAATTATCTACTCAATTTTGAGGTTTATGAGTTGCACTTTTGTATAAGGCCCACCCTGAACTTTTTGCAACCTAGGATGAGAAAAATTTGTTTGTACAGTAGACGCTCGATAAACGGAACAGTAAAAGACTGAAGAAATTAGTTTTGTTAACGAGGAATTCCATTTACTGAGAAAGGTGTGGGAAGGTGCAGTACTACAGTTGAATCTCTTTATAAGAGACAACCGGTTATAAGAGACATTGCTGTGCCCAACATCGAAATAGACGTCAGACTCTGCCCAGGTGGTGCCTCGAAAAAACGCCGCCACCAGTGCTCTCATCGCCGCCTTGGCTGTATCTGGGTAGTGCAAAGAGAGCCATCTGCAAGCGAATGTGCATAGGCCACATTAGAACCCCCCCTCCTTCGTTTGTGTTGAGGCGCAGTTTTTTGAAAATCAAGGACCTGGAAAGCTTCTTCCGTCAATCCGCCCACGCTTCAGAAAACTAGGAAGCTCATCAAAGTGAGCTGCGGGTACAATGCAAAAAGTATTTGTGATAACCGGGTAGTCCTGGGCCATGCCGGTCGCCGGACAGAATCACACACACGTACGTTGGCGGGTTCCACACCTGACTGACTGGTCATGTGCGCCGTATTTATTTCATTGCAACATCGACGCCCCCGGGCGCCGGAACGGCAAACTAATCTTATCGCATTCCTCCCCCCTTTATTAATAGATGTGACAATTGTTTAAGGTGAGTAGCTGTCACGATTATCTCGGGAGCGCTTGCAAGGGATCGGAATGAGAGAGACGGGAGACCGTGGTGGCACGGCAAACAGACTTTATCACACGCACAAAGAAAGGACGGAGACAATAAACGCTAAAAAATGCACACAACAGCAATCGGCAACAAACCAAAACAGAAACTAGTCGGCCATTGACGTTAAAACCAACTCTACTTCAAGTCGCGTCTGGCCACTATGACTCTACACATGTCTCGCGCCCTAATCGAACGTCTATTGCTCGTATGGTCCGCGCGAAACAAAGTCAGACAAAGGCTCACTCAGTCACGTCGAGGAAGTCCTCGGAGATGTCTCACAGTCGTTGTCGTCGACTCGTGTCCCCGCTGCTCGTCTCCCTCGCTTGTACTCCGGTCGCCGTCGGTGTCTTCGTCGGGCTTGCCAAGGTTAGGCCTCGTTCCTTGCCACCCGATCCAACCGAACTTGGCTCTCTGGGGATTGTCGGTTGAAGGCCTGCCGTCTGGTCAAGAAGTGGAATCGCTGCTGGTACGCCGGAAACCGCCGTGGTGAGGCTGCTGCAAGCCAGGGGAGCCTCGCTGGTCGCTTGCCCAAGTCGAGGACTGCTTCCCGCCTCACACTGTTGCCATCGGAACCGAGCTACCGCTGCTCGCCGCAAGTGCGACGCTGACCTCTTCCAACTTCTTCCTACGGCGCTTCACCGAACAATTCCGTTCCTTTCCTCTCGGCTCTTCGACCACGGCTCGGGTCGCGTGCCACGCGCCCTTCGTCGACCAATCGCGTGCGTGGACGTGGCAGCGGAGCACACCATCGGGTAACTTTCCACCCGCCGCGTACCATCACCACTCGCATACCTTCGGCACGTGCCTCGTGCGCCCCTTACTCATCACATTGGCCCCCCCTTTTAAGAGTTTTTTCCCAAAAAACTGCTTCCTTCTTCCTCTCTGGGGTTGCGGCCTTCAGTTCGTCTTGTGACTCTTGATCATTCGTGCGCGAGCTGGCTTCACACCTTCCATCGCCGCACTTCCTCACTTGTCACAACATCACATCACAACATCACAATTCCCAACACCGACACAAAGATGCTCATACCCGTGCCACACGGGCAGAGAAAATGGCATTTACTTCCTAATGCCTTCAGATTTAATGCCATTTGCGCGGTGCCACACGGACAAACGAAATGGCATTCGCCCAAATGCCATTCGTCACCAAATGCCATCGCCAGAACTCATTCGACTGAGAAATGCATACTCTCGACGGCGCAGCTGACGAAGTGCGATATACCTAAATTATATAAAATGGCATCCTATTCAGCTGGAAAGAAACTTTTCGCGTCTTTTATTTACACTAATCACTCGACGAATATCTTCCGCTGGTAGACGCTGTATTTTGAATGCGACAGGCGCCATTTTCTTTTTATGCTGTGGATCCGAGTAGTCTGCTACGGTCGGTTGCAACGTCGTGAAACAAAGCAACGAGCTAAAGCTAACGGCAGCGTAATATGCTTATTTCTACATTTAATTATTCTCGGAGGTACATCAGGCTTGTAAACGCATGTTTATTTTTTTTATTACTGTTCTACAATTGCTCACTACAGAAGAAAATGTGATCGACATCATCAAGTCAAATGTCATTCAGTTTGGACGTGTAGCAGCTCCGCCGAAAAAAATGTCATTCGGGAACTGAATGCCTTCACTGCCGAATGTCATTTTCTGTGCCCGTGTGGCACGGGTATCAGTCATTGTTCACATAGTTCATTGTCCCTAGCACTTGTCTTTCTCTACACTACTTTGAAACATCATGACGACCCCTCCTTCGCCACTTTTCGGGCCGAGTTTTTGACAAAGTGTCTTACGTCTTTGTATATTCCTGGCCAAAACGCTTCTCTGGCCACTTCCCTGCGTAGGCTTGTAGGATCTGTATTCCCATTTGCATAGTGGTATGCTAAGATGGCCTGTCTAAAGCATGTTGGCACCATCACTTGTCTGATTACAGCTCCATTTTTCCAAAACTTTCGAAATACCAAGTCTTTGCTATATTCATGATACTTCATCTCTAAACCCTTCTCTTCTCGGTTTACTTCCGATCCTATTTATTGCGTACCTTAGGGTCCTGTCTATTCTCTGCTCTCTGGAGAGATCCTCCAAGGATACCCCTATCCGCTGTATACTTGTCAATTCACTCTCTGGTTGCCTTCCACTACTCTCCCTAACTTCCGAGTTACATGGGCTTTTCTTTTTCTCCTCTTTTCTGATGCCCTGATCTCCTTTCTTGGCATAGATACCCCTCCACGCTGGGTCATCCACCCTTCGCACACCCGGCCTATTTCCCAAGATCACATCATATCCATCATCTTCCATGCACTTGGCCGTGATTTCTCCTACAAAATAGGGTGTATCTAGCCTTATCTTAGCCTCTGGTAAACTCCTCTTTGATCCATCTACAAATACTACATTACCCGTTCTTCCCGTAAAATCTCTCTTGTTCACAAGGCTTTTCCTGACTAACACGGTGTCTGCCCCCGAGTCTCTCAACACAGTTACTGGTTTGTCATTTACCTTGCCTACCACCACGGGCATATCACTTCCTGCCGACATGTCCAACACAGTGCTAACAACCTCTGGTTTTTCTTCGGCCTTGACTGCACATGCCTGATTCTCTCCAGGTCTACTCCTGCATTCGCTAGCCTTATGCCCCCCTTTTTTGGCATATCTGGCAGATCAATGGCGATTCCTGTCGACTACTGCTTGTTCTACAGTTCATGGCAATATGCCCGAGCCGATTACACAGGAAACATCGCTGCTCTTTCCTGGTTCTCCTTGTTGGGGCCTCACCGGTAGACTCTTCTTCCTCGGGGTTATCACTGTCTCCTTTTTTCTAAATTCCTTAACCCCTGAGCCTCCAAAAACTGGTCTGCCTGCCTTGCCATTTCCTCTACCGTGCTGTGACGTCCCTGCAAACGCGGACTGGGCCCCGGGCCTCTCAAGATGTTTACGTCCATTTCTTCAACCCAAGCCTCGGCAAAAAGAAGACCCCGGGGTAACGAATGCTCAGTTCGAAGCGGAGTTCCTAGAAGAATTCTGCCGATGGTCCTCGCGGGCCCAACGCGCAAACACCAGGATCGGGTGACAGCTTTTCTTGTCTACGGCCACGGCAGCGGCGAGGCGCCGCGCGCGCCCTTCAGTTTTATGGCACGGGGGGGCAGCGGGGCGCCTTTTGTTGGTCCCATTCATGCGACTCCGCTGTAGCCCCCGAGGCGGGCCGGGCCTGACATTCCGTCAGCCTCCGCGGCTCCCGGGATCATTATCACGTTTTACGCGGATGACCGCCCGTGGCGTTCAAGGAAGAAGAAGCGGCAACTGCGGAGAATTGTGCGGGAGACACCGGGTTGGAAGCGTCGAAGTCCGACCTAGACATCTGGTCGTCGGGCGCCGGGGGAGACTGGGGGAGACTGGGGCGATGGGGGGGGCCACCAGAGGCTTTACAGCGCAGCGCTCGAAACACTGCGCGTCGACCATTAGAGACGGCGCGCTTTGTCCGAATGTTCGAATTCCTGGTCGCCCATAATTCACGCGTCCTCGGACAGCTCACCCGTTTCCATCTCTAAATTTGGAGCTTGTACATTTTTGCTTGCGCTACTTTGCTTGAGAGAGGGCTTTCTACTGGTGTGGGCTGCGGGGGCAGTCGTCGAAGCTGACACACACCGACCGACAGGGAAATATGTCCCATCAACCATGGCGATTGGTTAAGTGCCACGGAGGTGTCACGGAGGGGTGGAGTCGGGTCCCACGAAAAGGGACCACGGGGCCACGACCGAGAGGGTGCGAGGCGAACGATGATGGTGCGATGCGAATCGGGATGGTGTGAGGAGAGATGAGATAGCGATGAGAGTCGATGAGATGAGGGAAGAATGGTAGGGTGAAGTAGGAAAGATAGCGACGAGAGACGATGAGCCGAATGATTGGGAGGTGATGGAAGAGGATTAAGATGGAGATGACTGAAGAAGACGAGACGATGAAGACATAGAAGATGATAGCGACGCTGAGATCGCGAAGAAGTGCGCGGCGACGACCGATTCGGCTCCATGCAGCAGCGACTGCGCGAACAACCCCGAGCCCCGACTTGAAGCCAGCTCCGAGGCCTCCGACGACATGGACGTTTCGTGAGACGAACTTCATCTCCTTTATTTAGACGAGCTTTGCGGGAAGGGAGGCGGCGCGTTGAGACATTGCGCGGATTAACTAGTTAACGGCTCTGTCTTCTTTTACTTATGGTGTCGGTGTATTGTAATTATTTTCCTTATGTGTTCTGTATTGCGGGTCGCGAGTGTTGTGCCTTTGTTACTATTTTTGTATAGCCTGTGTTGTGTGCTGTAAACTTGCGTGTGTATGCATTTTTTTGCGCTAGTAAATAACATGTGTTTGTAGAAGAGGAAAGCTCGTTGCCTCTCTTCCTTCCCGGCCCCAGCACGGATCCTTTTGAGAAGAAAGTTGTTGAGACGCGCAGCCAAGAGGGGGGTGAGCGAGTGTAGTAACGGTATATAGTGGCGACGTGGGCGAGAGGTTGATGAAAGGGATTTAGCGGCCTCCCCTCTTTGGCGGCGAGTAACTGGGGACGTCTCAGTGCCTACCTTTCTTTCTTTCAAGAATATGGCCAACTTGCTACTGCAACGGTTGAGGAATTGCTCTCCCACTATTCTGTCGCGGACACCTTCGTATGTTTTTTCTGTCTCTGACAGTTCTATCCAGCGATCAAAATAGTTGGACAAGCGGCAGACAAACTGCTTGCCAGTCTCGGAGTTCTCGGGCCTACACGTCCGGAACTTTTCACGGAAACCCTCGGCGTTTAGCCTGAACCTTTCTAATAAAGTTCTTTTTACCAAGTCGTAGTCTAACGACTCTTGTGCTGGCATGCGGCCAAACACACTTAATGCCTCCCCTACAAGACAAAGACTCAAGGCATTGGCCCACTCGCTTTTCTCCCAGCCTTGCCCCACTGCTATCCTTTCAAAACGATGCAAATAAGCATCAAGGTCATCCCTCCGCTCATCGAAAGGTGCCATCAGCTTACGAGGGCAAATCTGTGTAGGCCGGCGAATAGGCGAGTTGGCCGACGCCGTCATGGGAGTACTCGCGTTACTAGCCGCGTCGCGTGAGCACGCGTTTACTTGCGCAAGCCTCAACTTGAGCTCGAGGATTTCTTTCTCGCGCTCGTGCTGTTCACGCGCGATCTCCCTTTCTACTTCTCGCTCCTTCTCTTTCTGCGCGAGCTGCCTCTCATGCTCTTTTTGCGCGTTCTCAAAAAACTGCTTCGTCTCCTCCTTATCCATTCCTACGTCTCTGGCCACAGCCGCCAACTTCTCCCAATCCATCCCTGCAACCTCCGACGATACGTGACTGGGCCGAAAGATGGAAAAATCCTGGCACAGGCTCGCCACTTATTATGTCACGATTATCTCGGGAGCGCTTGCAAGGGATCGGAATGAGAGAGACGGGAGACCGTGGTGGCACGGCAAACAGACTTTATCACACGCACAAAGAAAGGACGGAGACAATAAACGCTAAAAAATGCACACAACAGCAATCGGCAACAAACCGAAACAGAAACTAGTCGGCCATTGACGTTAAAACCAACTCTACTTCAAGTCGCGTCTGGCCACTATGACTCTACACATGTCTCGCGCCCTAATCGAACGTCTATTGCTCGTATGGTCCGCGCGAAACAAAGTCAGACAAAGGCTCACTCAGTCACGTCGAGGAAGTCCTCGGAGATGTCTCACAGTCGTTGTCGTCGACTCGTGTCCCCGCTGCTCGTCTCCCTCGCTTGTACTCCGGTCGCCGTCGGTGTCTTCGTCGGGCTTGCCAAGGTTAGGCCTCGTTCCTTGCCACCCGATCCAACCGAACTTGGCTCTCTGGGGATTGTCGGTTGAAGGCCTGCCGTCTGGTCAAGAAGTGGAATCGTTGCTGGTACGCCGGAAACCGCCGTGGTGAGGCTGCTGCAAGCCAGGGGAGCCTCGCTGGTCGCTTGCCCAAGTCGAGGACTGCTTCCCGCCTCACACTGTTGCCATCGGAACCGAGCTACCGCTGCTCGCCGCAAGTGCGACGCTGACCTCTTCCAACTTCTTCCTACGGCGCTTCACCGAACAATTCCGTTCCTTTCCTCTCGGCTCTTCGACCACGGCTCGGGTCGCGTGCCACGCGCCCTTCGTCGACCAATCGCGTGCGTGGACGTGGCAGCGGAGCACACCATCGGGTAACTTTCCACCCGCCGCGTACCATCACCACTCGCATACCTTCGGCACGTGCCTCGTGCGCCCCTTACTCATCACAGTAGCGCGATACTGGTCGTCAAATTCTGGTACTTCGACGCAGGACTGGAGTACTGGGTGCTGTGACAGCAAGTTCCGTTTCCCTCGCCACGTCTTCCCTGGGATCTTGCCTAGACTCTGTGTCGTGAAGGTGATCCGGAGTTAGCTGCCTCTGACCCACGTCCAAGCTTGGAGCAAGACCTGTAGCTACTGGGCTGCCTGACTTTTGGTTGTCTGCACTCAGTTCCTCATGGGGCTGGCGGATGTGATCCAGATGTCGAGTTAAACGCCGTCCGTCCTCCAGTAGAACATCCATGGACGAAGTGCGTTGTTCGGTGACGACTGCAGGGAGCCACGCAGGACCTGGACGGAAGTTCCTTGCGAACACCTGGTCACCAGGGTGACCCAAAACCCTGGGTCTTGTTCCTTGGTCGCACCTGATTTTGTGCTTAAGTTGCTTCTGTAGCACCTTAGTCCTGAGGTCTGGATGTAGCAGGTCCAACGCAGTCCTCAGCTTCCGCCCCAACAACAGCTCCGACGGACAGCAACCCGTGACCTCGTGAGGCGTTGACCTGTAAATCAGGAGCATGCGGGCAATTTGAGTGCGAATATCTCCAGGGCCAGCCTTCCGCAACTAGTTTTTGACAGTCTGCACTGCCCGCTCTGCAGCACCGTTTGACGCTGGATGATACGGTGGCACCAGCATTCGCCTCACCCCGTTTTTCTTGAGGAATGTGGAGTAGAGCTCACTGGTAAATGCTGGCCCATTATCCGACACGACCACATCTGGAAGGCCTTGGTTTGCGGACATAATTCGCATGCAGGAAATAGTTGCTTCAGCCGAGGGTGTGGAGACCGGGAACACTTCAATCCACTTTGAGAACACATCGACTGTGATAAAAAAATAGGTGTTCCTGTAAGGACTGGCATAGTCCACATGCAGCCGAGACCACGGTTTCTCCGGGAATGGCCAGGGCATGACAGGCACTGGTCGTGACACTCTTTGATGCTCCTGGCAAATACGGCACCTTTGAATGGTTATCGCTATATCGTTATCCAAGCTAGGCCACCACACATGGCTACGCGCAACTGCCTTCATTTTGGACAGTCCTGGATGACTCTCATGCAGCAACTGGAGGACTTCCCTTTGTAAGGATTTCGGAACAATGACTCTGTTGCCCCACAATAGACAGTTCCCTTGCACACTCATCTCATGAAAGCGCGTCTCGTAGGGTCTTCCCTCTGACCCTAGGTTTATCTGGCAGCCTGACCACAACGCTGCTCTTACTTGCGACAGCACCGGGTCTCTGGAGGTGGCTGCCGCAACAGCATTTGACGACAGCACCCCTGGGTATACTCATTCCAGCATTAACACTTCGGCAGGGCAGTCAACAACAAATTCGGCAGTTGGCAGAGGTAGCCGGCTTAACCCATCGGCATGTGCAATTTGTGAACCCGGCCTATACTTCAGGTCGTAACTGTACCCCGACAACAGCAAGGCCCACCTTAGCACTCTCGGAGAACAGGATTCGGGAACTGGTTTGTCTGCTGCGAGCAGGCCGAGCAGCGGTTTGTGATCTGTGACGGCCTCGAAATGCCGGCCCCATAAGTACTGCCTGAACTTTGTAACGCCAAATACAAGGCTCAATGCCTCCTTATCTAATTGGCTGTAGTTTTTCTCCGCGGTTGCCAGGCTGCGGGAGGCAAAACCAATGGGGCGCTCTTCTCCAGATGACTCTCGTTGCGGCAGTACTGCTCCAATACCGAAGGGAGATGCATCAGTGACAAGCACAGTTGGCTTTCCTGGGTCAAAGTGTGCCAATATAGCAGCAGAGGACAATAGCTCCTTGCTTCTCCGAAATGCCTGCTCTTCATCAGTTTCCCAGCGCCATGGTGTTCCCGACGCCAACAAACTATTGAGCGGCTGTAACACGGCAGAAAGGTTTGGCAAAAACCTTCTGTAAAAATTAACCAACCCGAGGTAACTCTGAAGTTCCTTGACCGCTCGGGGTGCGGGGGCTTCCAGCGCTGCTTCAGTCTTAGCCGGGTTTGGACGCAGCCCAGCCGCACTAATGATATGGCCCAAGTACTGGACTTCTGGTTTCAAGAATTCGCATTTGGATAACTTCAGTCGCAGTCCCGCGGTTTTCAGGCGATCCAACACTCGGCCCAAATTTTCCCAATGCTCTTTGTCACTGGTTCCTGTGACCAGAATATCGTCAAAGTACACTACGACACGGTCAAGGTCGTGCAAAAGATTTTCCATCTCTCGCTGAAATATAGCCGGAGCTGATGAAACCCCTCGAACAGCAGCCTTGTGAATCGGTATAACCCCCTCGGAGTGTTAATGGTGACTAGCTCTTGGCACTCCTCATCGAGTGGGACCTGCTGGTAGGCGTCTTGCAAGTCAAGCTTTGTGAACTTCTTGCCCCCCTGTAAGCCGCGCAAAAGTTCCTCAATCCTAGGAATAGGGTAGGACTCGACGACCGTCACCGGGTTTATGGTAGTCTTAAAGGGACACTAAAGGCAAATAACAATTTGCGTCAGAGTGAAAGATCAATGTTTGGGAATGTCTAAAATGTCAATATTATCAACAGCAGTGCTCTACTAATCGAGAAATTAAGGCAAATGTATGACACCACATGCGCTACGAGTGGGACATCTAGGAAACGATCCCAATGACATCACAGCTACCGGCTACAATTAATCACTGGTAATCAAACCAGCTGTGGTAAAAAAAGAAGCTTCCGTGCATTACAACACGTAATAAAATGCTCCTTGTCCGTTTCTGTTTGATTCATAGAAAAAGGAACCGCCTGGCGTTACTATGGGGAAAGGCGTGAGTGGTTCAAAAATTGCGTTTTCGCTTGGTTAGGCTGGATAGGTGGCGCCATCTAGCGGAGCCCAGTTGCACCAAGCAAGCAGAGTCACGGCCGGACTGGAGGAGCGGCACTCTCTTACGGCCTGCGCTTCGTGTCTAATTCCCACCTTTCACCGCCGCAAGTTCGCGGCGCTGCGGCCCAACCCTCGCCAGTTCAGCTGCAGGGAGGAGCGGCGCCCGCGCACTTGAAATATTCCGCGGCAGATCAAAAACACATGCGGCACGCGTGGTCGGCTGACTCGGTCAGAAGCGAGGCTACTGTAGCGAGGGCGAGGCGTCGACTGAGAAAAAGGAGGAGTGAGAGGGTGGAGGGTGGGTTCGAAGCTCCCCCACGCGGCGATCCCTGCAGCGAGCTGTCAAGAATCTGCCCTATTGTTCCCTCGTTGGGTGCGCAGGCCGTAAGAGAGTGCGCGCGTGCCACTCCTCCAGTCCGGCCGTGGCAGAGTATTGTTCAATGGCCCGTTGTTGTTGCTGTGGCTCCCGCTACTTTAGCTCTGCTGCTGCTAGTGTCGGCGGCCTCGCAGTAAAGGCGGGCAACGTTGGGCACGTAAACAGTGACATCAGAGATTCCGCATCAGAGGCGGGTGATTTGAAGTGCGCTAACGCGATGCGGACCACTAAAACGTGATTTTATTTCAAAATAAGCATTTCCTTGGCACGAAAGTAGCACTACGAGGTTTCTGGACCGCTATTTCAGCAATCAATGTCGACTTAATATTTCCCTTTAGTGTCCCTTTAAAATCTCCGCAGACCCGAACCCGGCCGTCGCGCTTCAATACAGGAACGATGGGCGCGGCCCACTGAGAAGTTTTCATCGGTTTGATAACGCCTTTCCCGTTCCATCCTCTGTTGTTTTTCAAAAACCCGATCACGCAAAGCAAATGGTATCGGACGTGCCTTGACAAAACGTGGCTTCGCGCCCTTTTGTACGGATATAGAAGCTGCAACGCCGTGAAACGTGCCAAGCTGCTCCGAAAAAACTTCGTGATATTGGCTTACCAGGTCTTCCGTAGACTTCACGACGTTGACTCCCTCCGTCTGAGCGATGCCTAGCTTGAAGGCCTTCATCCAGCTTCGTCCAAACAGCGTTGGAAACGCCCCTTTCACGACAAATAGTGGTAGCTGGCGCTCCTTGTCGCCAAGTTTGACCATTGCTTCCAGCTTTCCCTGGACGCGTTTCATGTCGCCGAAAAAACTTCTCAGCTGCACACTCGATGGCTCCAACGGCACCGATGGAAAAAGCTCGGCGAACTTGCCATCATCAATAGGTCGACACACTAGCGCCGGTGTCCAACTCCATATCGAGCGTTACGCCGTTAACTTCAACCGCTATGCGCATTGGCTCCGAACTAGCTGTGTGAAGCGTCCACAAGTCGAAAACTTCGGGCTCTTCAGCAGAGACAGGCAGGTCACCCAGGTTGTTCACGCGACTAGACTGGCTGTGACTAGACTGGCTCCGGTCAAAATTTCTACTCCCCGGCTGAACTCTGCAAACTCTTGCAAGGTGCCCTTTTTGGCGGCAGTTGTGACAGACCGTGCTGCCGTGCCTACACCAACGCGTAGAATGACCTCCCCCGCAACGAAAGCAACAGCTATCATTTTTCCCCGAGGCGACAACGTTCGCTTGCTCCGGAGCTTCATCAGATAGTAGCTGTGCTTGCTGACAGCTCAATGTGCGTGAATCTTTACGCGCAGCCTCCATAGCTACGACGGTGTCCTTCGCAGTTTCGAAGGTTCAACACGTCGTTTCCAGCAGCCGTGTTTGCATGGTTACGTCATTGATTCCGCTGACTATCTGGTCGCGCAACATGCGCTCTCGAAATGTTGCGAAATTGCAGTCTTCGGCTAATTTCTTCAACGAGGCAATGTAGTCACTTACGGTCTCCCCCTCTTTTCGATGCCTCGAGAAAAACTTGAAACTTGCCACTACTTCTGATACGCGAGGGGCGTAGTGCTTGCCAAGTGTGGTAAAAATTTCGGTCAGTCCTGCTTGGGCGGGCCTGCTTGGTGCTAGGAGGCCTCGTAGCAGAGAATAAGTCTCTGGACCGCAGCATGTCAAAAATACAGCTGTCTGCTTGTCGCTCGGGATATCGTTCGTGATGAAGTACAGCTCGGCCCGCTCACGGTATTCCGCCCACTCCGATGTACTCGGGTCGAACGAATCCAGCTTCCCGACGACAGGCACGACGAAGTGTGATTGTGCTGTGCCCGTCCGGTTCGTCAGTCGACCTCGTCGCCACTTGTGATAACCGGGTAGTCCTGGGCCATGCCGGTCGCCGGACAGAATCACACACACGTACGTTGGCGGGTTCCACACCTGACTGACTGGTCATGTGCGCCGTATTTATTTCATTGCAACATCGACGCCCCCGGGTGCCGGAACGGCAAACTAATCTTATCACAGTATTACAGTTATTTCGGCGCGCTGCAACCCGCTAGTACAAGTGAGCATCACATGACATCGAGTTTGAGGCAAGCACTCTGACGTGCGTTCTGTAATGCCTTAATGCGTTAAATTAGGGTAAACACATAATGTCAAAGCGATGAAGTATGTACACGAGCAATGTATCTTATGATCAGTGGTACGAAGCTCACTTTATCAGGCACAAATGGCCCCGGCGATTTTCGCCTTTGTAGTTGCATTCTCCCTCCATCTCTGGCTTCCTGTGCGTTGGACTCTTTTATTACGCATCCTCAAATGTTCTGTTGACGTTTGTCTTCCGTTTGTATATTCTACAAATGGGGATATGTGCATGGTCACTTTGTCGGGGTACAACCAAAGGCAAAACTGTGGCCTGCGAGATAGCGGAGAGAGAGAAAAACTTTATTGAATGTGGAAAGGTTTCGGGGGCTGATGTTGACGGGCCCTGATGGTCGGTGTCCTCAGTCCCGGGACACCGCAAGACTCAGCCGCCACTCTTGCCCTTTGGACTAGGGCCGGCCCGTTGGGCTTTCAGTCCAGAGCAGTCGCGGAGGGCGGTCTCCCATGCCTCTCGCGTGTGGGATGGGGAGGGTGGAAGAGAGGGGTTTTGGGTGCATGCCCACACCATGTGGAAGATGTCTGATGTCTCCCCACAGTGCGGGCACTTCCCGTCTGAGTTCGAGTCCCAGAAACGAATTATTGCAGGGCAGAGCAGAGTATTGGTCTGTAGCCTGCGGAGAATTCGCTCATCTGCTCCACTCAGACCCTTAGCAGGGTCCGGGTAGAGTCGATGACGCTCTCGAAAATCGAGCAATATTTCTTTAAAGGTGAGTAGAGGTGTCCTGTTCTCCGAGTCCTCAAGGGTTAGGGAACGAGATGCCCCGGAGGTAAGCGCTCGGGCCATGGCGTCTGCAGTCTCATTACCCCGCAAACCCTGGTGTCCTGGAGTCCAGATGATGCGTTTGGACGGGATGCGATCAGTCATGTTTTCGGCATTTTTCAGAATTTTGCTGGCGAGAAGTGCCACCTCCCCTGCCATGTATTGTAAACACGCCTTACGGGAGTCTGTGATTACCGTATTGCATCTGGAATCGGAAGCTGCTAGAGCTATTGCGACTTCTTCCGCTCGTGTTGAATTTGGAGCTCTGAATGAGAACCCATTGACCTGAGCATCCTGGTGAATGACAGCCGCCGTGTAATACCCCTCTGAAGACAGTCCAGCCACGGTCCACGTAGAAGACGCCTCGCTGAGACCCAAATTTGCGCGCCAAGTCTTTTACTCGGGCCTGTCGTCAGGCCTTCGTGATAGTGACTATCCATGTTACGCGGTGGGGGGTCGGAGATAAAGTTTTTGCCTCCATGCTTCCGGTACACGATCTGTTGTGTCTAGATGGGTCTGGTGTGCGATACCCAGACGTTGCAACAGACAAGCACCATGTTCAGTAGTCCCAAGACGGGTGTATTGATTTGTCAGATGCGCCTCGCGCAATTCTGAAAAAAGAGTTGTGAACGCCCACTGCCCAGAGTTTATAATTTGAGGTGCTGATGGGAAGGTCTAAAGCTCGTTTTGTTGCCTTTTTTATAATTACATCTATTTTATTTTCATCCGCCTTTGTGGTACGGAGATAGGGTGCGGCATATATGACCCGGTTGGTCACGAAGGCATGGACGAGCCGAAGCGCATCTCTGCCTCGCAACCCGCCGCGTTTGTTTGCGACGCGTGGAATCATGCGGCCCACCTGCTCCGCGCTCCGCTTGAGTTTGTCTATAGTAGAGGATAGGACTGAGTTTGTGGTGTATGAATAGTCCCAAGATGCGGAGTTCTTTCACCTTCCCTAATTAGATCTCGTCCAAGGAAGATTTCTATGTTTGTTGTGTCTTCCGCTTTCGCCCTAATGTGTAAGAGTTCTGATTTCGTTGGGGAACATTGGAGGCCACAATCTGAGGCATATGTTTCGACTATAGAGGCGGCTTTTTGCAGCTGTTCTTCCATTCTGCCAATGCTCCCTGTTGTGGTCCAAATTGTAATGTCGTCCACATACAGGGCATGGGCAACCCCTTCTACCTCCGCCAGCCTCCTAGCCAGCCTCTTGGGAGATACATCATTGCGATGTTAAAGAGGAGTGGCGATAATACCGCTCCTTGAGGGGTGCCTCGAGTGCCCATCTGGTAGGGTCCATATTCTTCGTCCTCCATCCGTAGGAGGGCTACACGGTTTGTGAGGAAATCTTTAATGTAAGAGAAAGTTCTTGCTCCACAGTTGGTTGTACTTAAGTTGGTCAAAATAGTACTATGTTTCACATTATCAAAAGCTTCTTTAAGGTCAAGAGCCAGAATAGCTTTGTCATTTTGGGTCATGGATGTGGGTCTGATAATGTCTCTATGAAGTTGAAGTAAAATGTCTTGGGCAGCCATGTGAGGTCGAAAGCCAAACATGGTATCTGCGAAAGCCCTGTTTTGTTCGAGAAAGGGTGATAACCTATCCCTGACCATAGTCTCCATCAATTTACCCACGCAGGACGTGAGCGAGATGGGCCGTAAATTATCTGTATTAACCGTTTTTGCGGGTTTCGGGGATAAAAGTGACCAACACAGTCTTCCACTCCTGCGGCAGTGGCTCGCCTATCCAAATCTGATTAATGAATTCCAGCAGAGTATTATAGGTTTGGTCCGATAGGTTGGCTAACAGTTTCACCGTTATGTGGTCCCTACCCGGAGCAGTGCCCCTTTTCATTTTTGCTAATGCAGCTTTAAGGTGATGAAGCTCAAATGGTGCATCTAGTGTTTCATTAGGTGTACCTGCGTACGTGTACCCTTGGGAAAGCGGGTCCACTATGTGGCAGAGATACTTGTCGCATGAGGAGTCTGCGAGTTGCTGCGAGGTGCCTTGAAAGCCATGTATGGCCCTCCGTAGTTGTCTATTGGTTTCCCCCCTGGTTTGAGCTGGGTCTATGAGGCTGCGAAAGAGTCTCCACGTCCCCTTCGTGCACATGTTTTGCGCCGCCAAAGTGCATCGGGCAAGCCAGTTTGACTCTGCGAGCTTAGCGGCATAGGTGGCAGCTTGTTCAGTAAGCTTTGCTATACGAATTTTGAGTTGTCTATTGGTTTTGCGCTTCTTCCATCGTTTTGTGAGACTACGGCGAGCCTCCCATAGATGTAATAAATAGGGGTCTACGGCCGGCGTCTCCTCTGTAAGAGTAACTTGTTTTGTATAGTGCCGCTGTGTTTTATTCAATAATTCTGCCCAGCTGGCATAACCTCCAACAGAGCTTATGGTTGGGAGGTTCTTGATTTTTGAAAAGTGGCCAATCCGTGAGCATGGCTTGACCCCACGTTTTACGCATGGCTCGAGTTGTAATGGTTGTTCTGAGTATACAGTGGTCGCTGCCTAAGGTTTCATCCAAATTTTCCCAAGTAACATATCTTATGTTTCTTACTAGCGTTAGGTCGGGGCAAGTGTCCCGCGAGACCAAATTTCCGAACCTGGTAGGGTGGGCCGGGTCTGTAGTAAGAGTTAGCCTAAGAGTGGAGATAAGTTCGGCCAATTTGCGGCCTCTAGCGTTATCTGTCAGATACCCCCCAGTGTATGCTATGGGCATTGAAATCACCCACGATAACGAGAGGTTGTCTGGCAGCTGCTTTAATGGCTCGAAGGAATATTTCATTAAATGTAACGTTCGGCTTCCTGGGCGGACTATAAATAATGAGAATATAAATGGAAGGGATTCGTTTTTTACTCTAAAGAATCTGGATCATAGTGTAGTCGTGTTCGGCTATGTCCAGATCTATTTCGGTGGCGGTGTATGCCTTATTCACCAAAATACTGGTCATTGGGCCCCCCCTGGTAAGAGCAATATCCCGACAATTTGGCTTCCGCCCCAGATTCCTGAAGTGCGATAACTGCCGGCAATTCCCCTAGAGACTTTAGGTAGAGGTGGAGATGTGATCGTTTTTTCGGAGCTCTAAAACCTCTACAGTTCCATTGGATGATCTCGAATTTTTGTGATGAGTTGCCTTTGTTATTCGTTAGATTAGCCATTGTTATTGATTTACATTAGGCGGAGGCCATGGGCAAGAAAATCCTGAAGGTGGTTACGAACAACATTTTGCGATTTACTTGTATGACGCACGTGTTAGCATTTGCCAGTTAAAGCGGGAACTTATAGTGTTCAAAACGTATGTATGTGATGCTGTGTGGTGACAAGTTCAGATTAAGGGAGGTCGCGGTGTGCGCGATATTTATCGTGCGCGTCACCAGTCTACATTTACTGTTACACGGCGCGCACCGCGGCCAGAGTGGTGAGAGGCTCTGCTGAGCTTCATAGTCAAGGTTAACACGGTTCTCCGTCAAGGCTACTCTAAGCAATAACAGGAGGCCGACATTATCAAACTTTCTCACGCGACTGGGTGTGGATAATGCAATTAATTCGGTTCGCAATGGCCCGCATCCAGCGCTCTCGCCGCTCTGCTTCGTGCGACAGCTACGGAAATCGGTAAAATTGAACGTTATTGTTCAGTCTTTCACGTCTGTGGCAATTCACAACGCAACAGTACAGTCGATTGTGGCGTTTCTTCTTAGTGCATGGAGCTGTTGCATCTGCTCTTGTTTTCACCGTTGTTCTGGCAAGTGATCCAACAAGTACTTCATGGCGGTTCGGTGGTGCGTCCGACTAGCAGAGAGAAATTCGTAGCTCTTTTTCTAAGTGTTAAGTGCGCAAACACATTTACTCAATCGTTGTTTAGCACTCGCTAGTTGCACAGCAAACTGTGTAGGGAAGTTGGACTTTGTACTACCCAATACTGCTCTGACAGGTGGCGCTACATGTCTGCGAAACTCCAGAGTGTGACGTCTGTAGGGGTTGATAAGAAAATGAGCATGGGGTACTCTGCCCATAAGAGATACCTCATATAAGAGACAAGAACTGCTCCCAGGTGCGTGCCTCTTATAAAGGGGTTCAGCAGTATGTGCATAAACCCTCTTAATACCATTTTAAGAAATTAGAAGCAGTAGAGGGTGAATGCAGCTGACAGCTTTGCATAAAGCAGAGGCGATTACAATGGTCCTTGGCACAAAATTTATTTTGCAAAGACTACTCACTGTGCATTAAAAAATGCATATTGTGATGACTAAGAGCGGCTCTGGGGCTCGGGCTCAGCTAGCGCGAGGACAGTGAAGCAGTGGAAGAAGAGCAGATAAAGAACAGCCTGCCCAGCATACTGTCATTGTATAATAAATTTTAAAACATAACATGTTTTACAGGTTATCACTTGCATTCTACCGAAATTTAAGTCCTGCTACTATCAAAGTTGTTTCCACTTTTTTTTGAACCAAAACAATGGCATTTTGCACGGGCCTTGTTTCAATTGTTAAAAATGTTAAAATTTATTATACTTAGAGCATATAAGCCGGCATAATAAGCTTTTAACTTAAAAAATGATGAATCGATGTGAGGGTAATATGTTCATTTAACCTTGAAGTGGGGCTTCGCGGCAGTGGGGATTTCCCCTGGATAGGTGCTTTCACGACTTACCACCCCTTTACTGCAGTGAAACCACCTTTAAAAGGGGTTACATGCAGACTAATACACACCTGGATAGGTGCTTTCATGGTTTGGCACCCCTCCACTGCAGTGAAACCACCTTTGCAGGGGGTTACATGCGGACTAATATAACACTTATTCGTTCATTTCGAATACTTCAAAATTTTCAATAATTTAAATTCGAATCGAAGCGAATTTGAAAACTGTAATATTCGTTCGAATATTCGAAGCATTCGAATATTCGCACAAGCCTAGATTTTTGAGCTTGTAGCGTCATTTGTCGAGAGAAGAGAAAGCAATTTTTAGCTGACTTTGAGAACTTATTGTGAATTCCAGGCCGTGTGCTTTGCTATAATATTTGGCTCGTGTGTTCTCGGGAGCCTCGACTACTAATCGACAGCGTTTTCTGACCATGCTCAAAAAGTGTAGGGCCCCTTTAAAAAAGGTGTTTACCGTGCAGTGGGTTTATAGCGATGATAATGTTATAAACCTTGTTAGGCAAACTCACATCTGTCTTGAAAATAACTTTATTGTCGACAATATTATTCATTGCAAGCATATAATCACTACATCATCCTGATGTCACTGAGAAACACTTCTTATTTGTTGTATCTTGTAATTCTCCACATGATGTGTGTTTGTTATGTATTCTGTGGTTCAAGTAATATAAATGCTTTTTCTTTTATTGTGAGATGAAGTGACCTGAATCAGTCAGACGGGTGTTTTGTATCCACGGAACGTGTCTGAATTCACAGAAGCCTGCTGTTGTCAATTTTCTGTCTCTCTGATTTTCATTTGCTCAAGTTTTTTAGTTCTGCTTATGTATTTAGCTCGATTTTATTTTATATCATCTTATCTGACATTGTGTAAGGAAAGTATTGAAGATTGGGCGAGTTGGTTCGTCGTGTTTGAACTGGTATAGCGCATTATGGTGAAGAAGAAACGGCCGAGCAGATCGACACAGCGCTCTGTCCTCTTGTGTCGATCTGCTCGGCCGTTTCTTCTTTACCATAGTGTAAGGAAAGGTCATTTTGCTTCATGTGTCTGTTCTCTGATGTAGTAGCCTTCGGAACTTTTAGAGGTATTATGAAATACATAGAAATGAATACTAATAAAGGGACACTAAAGGCAAATATTAAGTCGACGTTGATTGTTGAAATAGTGGTCCAGAAACCTTGTAATGCTACTTTTGTGCCAAGGAAGTGCTTATTTGAAAATAATATCATGTTTTAGTGGTCCACATCGCGTTAGCGCACTTCAAATCACCCGCCTGAAGCGGTCTTTCGGATGTCACTCTTTCCGTGCCCAACTGTCCCGCCTTTACTGCGCGGCTGCCGGCACTAGTAGCAGCAGAGCGAAAGTAGCGGGAGCCACAGCAGCAACAATGGCCATTTAAGCTTGCCGCAGTGGATGTTTGTGTTGGCCGGGTTCAGCTGGGCCCCGCTAGATGGCACCAACCTATCCAGCCTAACCAGGCGAAAACGCAACTTTTGAACCACTCGCGCCATTCCCCATAGTAACGCCAGGCGGTTCTTTTTTCTATGAATCAAACAGAAACGGACAAACAGCATTTTATGATGTATTGTATTGCACGGAAGGTTCTTTTACTGCAGCTAGTTTGATTACCAGTGATTAATTGAAGGCGGACGGACGTCATTGGGATCATTTGCTAGATGTCCCACTCCTAGCGCATGTGGTGTCGTACATTTACCTTAATTTCTCGATTAGTAGAGCACTGCTGTTGATAATATTGCCGTTTTAGAGACTCCCAAACATTGATCTTTCACTCTGACGCAAATTGTTATTTGTCTTTAGTGTCCCTTTAATGTTCTCAGGTGTCGCAGTTGCGTAACACCTACTTTTTTCTCACTTCAGGTCAAAGTCCTTTCTGAAACTCGAGGCCTTGTCAAGTTTCCTTGCCACCTGGCTCCAGTTTGAAGGTGACGTGAGGAAGAAGGTTCTCGCCAGGCTCTTTCTGTTTCTGCAGCATAGATGGAGCAAAGTGCGCAAGGCAACTGCACTCCGGCTCTGCGAATCTCTCTTGCTGTACCCAGTGCTGGAAGATGAAGAAAAGCTCGAGGAGGCTTGCAGGCTTCTCACCGAGGTTGACTGGAATGACGTTGATGTTGACACCCCTGTAAAAAGGCTGAAGACGCTGTTTGGGATAGAAAGCAAGAGCTAGTGAAGAACTGCGCCCATTGCTTGGCTGCTTACGTATTCTGTAATGCTTGCAATGTTTTGATTATTTATTTAATAAATAATACTTTGGACATGCCATCAGTTCATGTTGATGTCAACATATGCATCGTAACCCATCGTCGGTGCTTAGTGGGTATAGCACCACCGAACACAATGCTGCGGGTTCTGTTACCAATTATGGTGGCCGCGTTTCGGTGGCAGCAAAAAGCTAAAGTGCCCTTGTACATAGATTTATATGAATGTTGAACAACAAAACACACACACATTTTCAGTAAAATGGCTGCAGTGTATTGTGCACATGCCTCACGGAAAGAAAACACCGAAGAAATACACCGAATGTGTCAAGCTTATTGTCTTAGTTGTCTCGAGACAAGCATACATATCTCTCTTACTGTAAAAATATAGTTCTCACTGGCTGAATCCTTTATTTTACTACCAGGTAGGCTGTTCCACTTCCATACACACCTTAAAAAATATGAATACATACTGTGTACCTACTTGAAGGTATCACAGGGAACAACAGAAATGGTCATGTGCAGCTGTCTCATTCTATTCATTCTAATTAAATGGCTAGCAGGCGACTGTAAGTACTCATGTTTGTCAATATGTGCGCTTCTATCATGCAAGGAATTACAGAAGCAACGTGATATCCTACACGAGGGGAGAAAATCCTGGCCTACAGTGTAAAACCAGTAGCACACACACACTGTGCTACTGGTTTCAATGAATAAATCTGAGTGCCTTTTCTAAATGTGAAGCATTTAAGGGGAGATGCGATTCGGAAAAAAAAGTTGTGTTAATCTGTAGCCTAAGGCAGTGAAATTTTTGCTGTATATAGAGGATTTTATGCTGATTTCAAATATGTAATTAGTTTTACAGTAAGTTGTACAGTTTTCGTTTTGTGCCACGGCAATGTGTAAAATATAGTTCTTTTTGTAGACTCTTCTTTTGCCAGTAAATGTTTATCGTTCTGAGCCATTATTGGCTCATATTGCTCCAAATTATCTGTAGAATGCAAATATCTATCAAGAAAGCGCGTATAAGACATTTTAATGGTCAAGAAAAATTGTAATGTGAGAAGCCTTGGAATGCTCAGACCGTACTAATTGCTTATTTTAGGTTCGTAATAATTATATTAGGTGATATCAAGTTTTAAAGTAAATACTTGCACTCTGCACATGATAAGAAATGTGTGGGCAAAATTTCATCCCGATCTGGCTATCGGAAGCACCAAAAACATGATGTAAAAACTCATGAAGTTGCCCAGCATTGTGTCTTTAGAAAAACGCATTTTAAAGGTATAAGTGAAAGCTCATCTATGCGGAAAGGATTTGTCATTTAAGATAATCTATTCCATCATGAGAGCTTGGCAATCATGGTTATTTTGAGCATGTGACTTTAGTGAACCCTTCATGCGAAATGCAATGGCAAGCAGCCAGGTGACAATTTCCAGGGGACTCTAGACAATCAGGACTTCATAGATTTTTAGTAGCCGCCTTGTGCTCTTTAAAAGCGATTTTGACCTACTTCGAGTTTAATTGCAATCTTCAGTTTTTTTTGTCGTGAAAGTAGAGAAACTAAACTTGTGAAAGCAAATAAAAACGAAAATATGTAATTTTTGAAAAAAAAAACGCGTTTTTCGACTCGCATCTCCCCTTAAAACTGAATGTCATGTAGTGGAAGGAGTCTCCTTAATGCATTGGAGGTAACTTACTGCGTTTATTTAACCGAGATACACTTGACTGAAAGTGAAAACAAGTTAAACAGCTGCAATCAGAATAGAGAGGAGGTAAAGCTTTATTAAGTACCGGACATTTTGTGATGCGCTTTATTAAACACATCCAGATATGAAATGGCAAACCGAGTGAGCCAGGAAAGCGTAAAATTATGATCGTGAACCGAGCTTAGTGAGTAGCGATATACGTATATACGCGAGCAAAAAATAAATCAAATAGAAATGCGCGGTAACTTTCTGATGCGAGCTGCGTAGAGTTGGTTGGAAACAGTGCAGTGGTGTAGCAACTTCTTATATTGTGGTGGTGGGGGGGGAGGGGGGGGGGGCAACCTCTATCGCTCTGTCGGCCGTTTTATATATATATATATATATATATATATATATATATATATATATATATATATATATATATATATATATATATATAGAGAGAGAGAGAGAGAGAGAGAGCGCTTCATTGCACTCACTGTGATGTGATTTTTCATATACGTACAGAAAATTTGGTTCGCAGTCATTAATAACAATATAAAACAGTACAGTCAGTTTACCGTAGCATACACTGGGACAACCAACAACCACATAATATGCATGTTATTCATCTAACAGTATTGAAAGCAACGGGAATTTGTATGCATTCACCGCATAACTTTATGCATGAACAGAATTATGTCGATGGTGACCTTCCCAGTAGTATATAGATTTGTATCATTCAATGAAATTTCGTTAATGTCAGAAAACCGCTCACGAATAATCGGGGTTTTCTTTTGTGTAGGTAGCAATGACGTCATAATTTTCTTTTTCGTAATATAAGTACAATATTTTCTTGCATATATTCAGGTTTGGGTATATTATGCCTTGTTTGCTCCTTGTCAAAATAGTGTTTCTAGCGCATGGTTACTATTATTACTTTTATTTATTAAAAAGATACTTTCAAGGCCCGAAGGCACAACAGAAAGGTCACTTGTACAGTAAATACAAGTGCAGTTAAACGGGGAGAAAAGAAAAAGGAAAAAAAAAAGTTATAGGGCATCTTGTACGGCGAGCTTGAAATCTTTTTCATCCATTATGCAGGCGATGGAGGCGGGAAGGTGCACGGTTCCAGGTAACAATATTACCATTATTGTTAACCTGGTCAGTCAAAATTTTTCTTTAAGAAATTAAGAATTTTTTGTTATTAGAGGCGCAGTACATTGTTTATGATCATCGTATTTTTATTTGCAACATAGCTTGAAGGGCCCTCCGGCACCTCCAAGTAAATGCGCCAATGCAAATGGTGTAATCGCAAATTCGCTTGGAAAAAATGCGGGTGATTATATTCTTAAACTACCCGGCATTGTTTCCTTCCGCATTGGGCCATAGCTGTTTATGATTGGTTAAAATTTTCTGGGTCATGCACACAGCACCCGCTGGTAACGCTATGCAACATATGACGCGAAAATTAACCATCGCGTTAATGACCATCTATGCACGACTGTGTAGAAAATAAGAGAGTAAACTCTGTTCAATAGGGCATAATGTTGGCCCTCTAGGCTCTTCGGTATTCGTGAAAATTTACGGTGCGCTATAAAATCGCCAGCTTTTTACGCGAACTCACAAATTATGTGAAATCTCGCCGCATTAAAATGACGTGTGGACACTAAGCAGCGCATTACTGTGGAACAATACATCTTTTTTGTATTTTTTATTTTTTTGAACAGCCGGATAGGGTCCCCTTCTGAACGCAATTCAAGAAGGATGTCCGCCGATGACATGGGCAGCGGCTACTTATAGCAGTTGGCGAGATGGATTCATAGAACGATACAACGATGTTGAGCTGTTTGTGCGTGTATGCAGCTTTTCAAGCTCATCCTTGTTGAGAGAGAAAGGGAGAAAGAGAAATAAACTACACTGCGCAAATCTGCTTCTTCGCCGTCCGATCGAGTTGCATTTTGCACTCTAAAAATTGGGGTACCCTTAAGCTTCGCCTTTAAGAGTTGAACGCGATAGCGATATCCTGTCCCGAGTGCGTACTTCAACCACTTCGTGCATACTATGTAATGGGTAGCATGCTTTAAACCACGAGCAATTATGAGCGGGAAATGTTTTCGAACTTGCTATGCACCCACTACGTGGTCTTAAGGGAATGCACGCAGTAACGTGTGTGCCTTTTGTAACGGGTGGCCGGCTTTGAACCACGATGTCATTATGATATTCACATGTTCCGACGCCCGATGGCAATATACGCTTGTACCACGCAATATTACTGCGATATTACATGTTGTATTGTGACGCCTGTATACAGGACGCGTGTGTTTGTAAAGCATGAAAGTTATTTTTACTGCATTTCCAAGCAGGGGAAGTTATTTTCAAGGTAACTCCAAGCAGGAGCGTGGCTGTCCAACTGAAGAAAGCTTTCGATCGGGTAAATCACGATATACTTTTTGCCATTCTTGACCGCGTGAATGTCGGTAGTACAACACTTGAAGGGGTAAAAATGGCCTATTCAGAGTTGTCAGCAAAAATTATCATTAACAAATAAAGTCCTGTCGTCAACACGTCAGGGCTGTCCACTGTCCCCTTTATTATTCGCCTTGTACCTTGAACCCTTTTGTTTACGTATTCTCAGGAATGAAAATATGCATGGCTATACCTACTTTTCTAGTGAAGTAAAAGTTCTCGCCTATGCTGACGACATCGCGGTATTCTGTGTAGACAAAGAAAGTGTTGAAAAAGTAGTTAAAGTGGCGAAATTATATTGTGTACAGACATGTAGCGCAATAAATTGGAATAAGTGTTTAGGCTTCTGGCATGGTAACTGGGAAACGAAGCCAGAAGTTTTTCAAAACATTCAGTGGACTTCTACTCCAGGACAGTATTTGGGCGTCCCACTGGGGCACTATCGTGACACGAATGAATAATGGAAAGCGGAAGCAGAACGTGTTCGGGCTCAAACAAGGAAGTGGGGTGGACATGACCTGTCCATGTTTGCTCGTGCAACAGTATGCAACTTTTTATTTCTTGTTGCAGAATTGTTTTACGTCCTCCAAGTGTTGTGCATGTCTCGTGTAAATGTGCAAAAGTTGCACAGGGTTTTCGCGGTCTACGTGTGGGGTTCAACTCAGGGGCGGATCCAGCCCCTCATTTTAGGGGGGACGGTCGTTTGAAGTAACACCGGAAAGGGGGGGCGGGGTCATGACTTTTTTTGTTTTTACTAGCACAAAAACCCCATCACAGCATAAATACTGTTAATGTGTGCTCACGGTGTCCCACTCATTTGTCCTAATTGGTGATAGGAGGTGGACAGCAAGCACTGAAGAGAGGGGTGGTGCTGACACAGGCTTTAGGGCGGGGGGGGGGGGGGGCGATCGCCCCTACCCCCCCCCCCCTCTGGATCCGCCACTGGTTCGACTTGGGAACGAACAAGACGTACAAATCTCTTTCGATCAGTCAAAAGTGATGGTCTAGGCTTATGCCATTTATTCCTTAAACAAATCGTGAGCAGGTTTGTATTTCTTAGAGATAAAACCAACGCCTTCCTTAGAGTAATTATACAAACGAGATTGCGCGAGTCTCTACCCGGTTTTATAGTATCAACTAATGCTATGCCTAGACCACGGGTTCGTGGTTTCCTCAGGGCTTAAAGTCAGGGGGGGGCCCAGGGGGGCCCGGCTCCCCCCTTGGCACATCAACTGTTACTGCTGCCCCCCTCTGAAAAGCGCTGATGTTGATGTATATATGTATGTCGCGCCCCGTGAGCCCCCCCCCCCCCCTCCAATGATGGGAGACTTTAAGCCCTGGGTTTCCTCCATGAAGTTGTGTCTTTTGACATCCTGTATGCACGGTTTTCATTAGAATATTTAAGTGTAGTTAGACGCAAAAAATTATATAAAGATCTTTTAGAGTTTATGTTACCTGTACCATTGTATCGAGCAGTCTATGAAATCGGATCCGAAGGGAATGTCCTCAAGAGAGTAAAGAAGATGCCGGTAAGGGGGGTCAACAATTAAAGTCATTTTTCTTTCAACTTCATAGCAACGCACTTCCTGTCAAGCCTTGGCTAGAGCAAAAAGGACCCTTCGTGCCCTGGAGTATAAATTGTATATTATGCAACGAACCAGAAACGATAGAGCACATATTTTTAGACTGCTGGGATAGCCGTATTTTTATGGGACATTCTACAACGGACTTTAAAGAAAGACTTACCGATCACTCCCTATGGTATTCGCTTCCTTCCTACAGATACAACACCCTATGGCATGGGTATGTTGATGTGCATGCACAGCATATGGAAAACGAGAATGGCGGTTCAAAATGCTGACCCAGAGGCTCGTTCCGCTAGAGAGTATTTTATTGAATATGCAGTATATATAAGAAATGTATCGCGTTCAGGAAGAACCACCAATATGGATGTCTATGTTAGATGTCCTGGTTGCATTGAAGCAGTTTTAAATCTTCGACAGGTTGACCTTCCTTTATAGTACCGGCCAAATGTTATGCCTGTTTCTTTTAATTTTGTGTATGTGTACCTTGTGTGTTGAATATTTATGTTTGTGACATGACATTGTAAATTATAGGTAATAAAGAAAGAAATATAGGAGCGTGGCTGTGTGGTAAAACACCTGCTTCCCATGCAGACAGCCTGGGTTTGATCCTCTCTCGGACCCGGAAATTGTTATTATTTATTTTATTTGCATCTTTCTTGATTTTTCGGTGACGTACAAGATGGTGATTTTTCGCTCACAACCAACGACACCGACGCCGACGCCGGAATTTCTGCGAAACGAGCTCTTTAACGCTCTCGCGTTAAAAGTCAATTCAAGATAAATCAAGACCAACTAGCTTGGCTGTTAGTTCAGGAAACTATGGACATTGGTCATTTCCCTGGTCTGGCAGATCAAGCGGCGGGGCAATCCCGAAAGCTGGGCTTCCCAATGGGCTCGAGTATGCTGCCTTATTTATCGCCTATTTGCACGCCGCCGCGATCACTGCAAGCTACCATATGATTTATTTATTTATTTATTTATTTATTTATTTGTTTGTTTGTTTATTGAATACCTGCATTGCCCCATTGGGCATTACAGCAGGGGGGTTACATACAAAAATATACAAAGTAATCACACTCACAGAGCGCGGTAAAATACATCGTTGTCCAAAATGTTCACAATGTCAGGCGATAGAGCATTCCATTCTCTTACGGCTCGTGAAAAAAAAGAATACCTGAAGACGTCACCTTTAAAAGGCAGTTCGCGGACTTTCAGTGCATGGTCGCGTCTCGACGACACATAAATGGGTAACTTAATATCCCTTTCTCGCTCAATGCCAGTTTTAGAATGGTATACAGCGTGAAAAAATTTCAATCTAAGGTTTTTTCGCCGATCTTGCAAAGACTGCCACGATAATTTACGTTTGCTGTTGTACTGTTGAGTACAAACCGAACCGCCTTATTTTGCACCTTTTCAAGCTGCTCCGTGAGATCAGCTGTGTGCGGATCCCAACAAACACAACCGTAATCAAGTATGCTGCGAACGTACGTAAAGTACAGCTGCTCTTTCAATTTCTCTGGTAACTGACTGAAATTACGGCGAAGAAAACCCAGTGAACTTATTGCTTTATTCTTAATGTGCGAAATGTGTCTATTCCGTCTTAAATCAGACGTTATAAAAATACCTAGATACTTATATTCTTCAGCTTTCTTTAAGGTCATATTATTCAGTGTATATGTGCAAGACTGAAATATGCGTTTCCTTGAAAAGGTGACGTGAACACATTTTTGAAGATTTAAGGACATTTCCCATTTATCACACCATGATCTTATAATGTCTAAATCAGCCTGCAGTAAAGTAATGACACTCTCATTATGTCTAACTCTATAAATGACACAGTCATCCGCAAACATTCTAAAAGAAGATTTGACGTCATTTGCAATATCGTTAATAAAAAGCAAAAACAACAGGGGACCCAGAACTGATCCCTGCGGAACACCAGAAGTTACTAGAGCATATGCAGAAGAGAAACCATTGAGCACCACAGACTGCCGCCTTGCACGAAGATATTCGGCAACTCATGCGACAACACTATCATCCAACCTGTAGGATTGTAGTTTTGAAATGAGAAGATCGTGCGCAACTACATCAAATGCTTTTCTGAAATCGAGGAATATGCAGTCTATTATTTGCGTCTTATCTATCGCTGAAGCCAGATCGTGAAAAAATGCAATTAGTTGTGTAGATCATTAAATATTTTGTCGAAAACCATGCCGAATAGAGCTTAGAAGGTTGTTTTTAACTAAATGTGACATGATCGAAGTATAAATTACGTGCTCCATTAGTTTACATGTTATACTCGTCAAGGACACCGGCCTGTAGTTCTCAACGGCATTTCTCGATCCACCTTTGTGAATGGGTACAACACGTGCCACCTTCCAATCATACGGTAATGAAGCTTCACATAAACATTTTTGGAATAAACGAGAAAAGTAAAAACACAATATCCCAGAACAATTTTTAAGAATAGCTGCCGGATACTAAAGCAGAAACGTTTTTTTCTGCATCTTGTTCGGCCATACTGAAACAGTCAGCACTTCTGCACACTAATCGGCCCAGCGTGGCATAGCAGTGGTGATATTCCTTTTTGATGAACGAATATGAATGTCCTGAAACAGGACGAGAATTAATCGGTCCCTAAAACGTTTTCTGGTTCCCGCCCGTATTTGCGTCGTCGATGATTTAAATTTCAGGCCAGGAAGAGTAGAATAAAAGCATCACGGAGTGATCCAACGTTATAGAACCCATGCGCAGCGGTAGCCTGCTCTGCAATGCTGGAGCGGAAGGCACGAACCCATGAAACACACAAGAAGCTACTTCACGTCTAAAAAACGTCTTGAACGGCTAGCCGAAAGAGCCAATAGATGTTTGGTCAAGACATTCTGTAGCCGTGGACGGCTACAGACGGCTATCCGACCGTCGGATCGCCGTGCTAATGTCCCGCTAGAAGTTGTCTAAAAAAACGTTTTGACAAGACCAAGCTAAGACGTTGTTTAGATGTTTTTTACGAATCTTCGATTTTCAAAATGTCTATTTTAGGTCTTCTCTAGACCAAGACGTCTATAGTTGTTTGTAGCCGTTTCGAGAAGTCTTTTAGAGGTTTTGTGTTTCGTGGGGAAAGCGTCACATAAGCGGCCTGCACTGCAGAGAGCCATTAGTGCGAGGTCGTGATACACGGAGGGCAATATTCACACCAGAGGAGTAGGACTATTTCATTTCAGTGGCCGACAGTGACCACTGTCGGAAGTACGGGGGCTCCTCCGCCCCCCCCTAACTTTTCTCAGTGGTGGGGCTTGCCTCCCCCGGCAGATACTCATATATGATCCTCGCACATGCGTGGATTAGTGCGTGGCACTTGGATTACTGCAAGAAATTCGTACGAGAGCTCCAAGGTTATTGCTCACGGTTCGGAGCCATAGATGATAAATGATTAACCCGAGATGTCGTTAAACTGCTGAAAAGCGTGCAATCACAGGACATTTTCCGGAAGACGTGAATGCCAAAGGCCCAAGTAAGCTCATCCTGTCTTTGCCATAGTGAAGGCGATGCCGTGGAATCACTCGGTTGCGTTTTCACTGATTTGTCCAGACGGCCTGGCTGGCGAGACGTCGCGGCAGCTCTTCCTTTGCTTGAAGTCACCACATTCCCGAAGTCTCCCGATTGCGGTTCGTGAATGTTACCATTCTGGTCGGGAACACTATACACTGGTGAACTCCTTCACCTTGAAACATTTGTGGCTTATACCCGCTACGACCAATTCGACAATATATGTGTGCTAGGTCAAGTACTCATCAAAGTAACAAACAAATAAGAAAATAATGAAGTAACAAAAAAAAAAAGAAAGAATTGGCCGCGTATCTGCGTGCTTCGCTGCAAATGTCGTCGAAAGACGATAGTCTTGTGCCGGTCGTACTACTATGTTTTGCCTTGCCTGAGACAGCCTAAAAAACACTAGGGTCTTTAGAATTGCGTACCTATGTATTTTCTAATAAAGAACACACGTCCTGACACTTACATATTAATGTTGTGCCTCAGGAATGCGTAGTATTTGCTTTTTTGATCGAATATGTTCACAAATATGAACCCGAACACCAGTTCAAGATGGCTGGGCGTTCAGAAAGAAGTTAAACTTTGCCCGAGAAGCTGAATCGGGTTACCGACAGACAAACAGACAGGATCGACATGCTTAGTCTCGAACCATTCCTGCGCTCACTACTTAACGATCCATACGTTCGAGGCCTCCGACTACCTGGAAGTGGTACGGTGAAGGTGACAGCTTTCGCCGATGATATCACATTGTATTTGAAGAATGAGGACAGTCTGTCTCGTAGCCTACGGCTTTTTGCTGAGTATGGTGATATTTCAGGTGCGGCGTTAAATTTTAGATGTGAAGCATCTTATGGCGAAGCTTAATCCGGTGGTGGTGGTGGTGGTGGTGGTGTGCCGCGTGCCGCGTGCCCACCCTTACTGCGCATACGCAAACAGTTCAAAAAAATAAAAAACCTCCTCTCCCCCCTCTCTCTCCTCTAGGCATCCCTCCCCGCGGCAACCACACCCACACTGCGCATGCGCCTCCCTTCCTCTCTCCCCTCTTACACTCCCCCCCTCTCTCCATCCCTGCCCGCGGCGTCTAACTCCCCCCTGCGCATGCGCGTCCCCCCCCTCTCTCTCCTCTCCTACGCTCCCCCCCCTCTCTCCTCTACGCATCCCTGCCCACGGCGTTCACACTCCCCACTGCGCATGCGTGTCACCCCCCTCTCTCTCCTCTCCTACGCTCCTCCCTCTCTCGCCTCGCGACGCCGACGCAGGCAGCGTCTGCTAGCGAGTTTCTTGGTTGAAAAAACCGACTGCTCGCGCTGCACAACCGTTCACTGGCCATCCCGTATATATAGCAATGGATCTTGACCTCCAAGGTGGTGCCGGTGAGAGATTTCTCCTGTGCGTTGTTGAACAATAAAAATTCGCAGCGTGCGCGTTAACTAAAAGCGGAGTGCGGGTCTCTGTGTCCAGTCGGAGTCTTCTGTCTCTCATTGCCCATTAGCAGCGATTGGCATGTTATAGTAGGAAAAACTGCTCCATCACTGCCTGCTTTGCGCCTCCCCAGTTTTCTCTCCTGCGCAACGCTGCGATGAGCGCCAGCGTCAACGCCGCCGCCAGTGTAAGCGTTAGCGCCCGCTGCTTCACATCTACACATGGTTCCCTTTAGCGGGAGATGGTGTAAATTTTTCAAAATGTCGATATTTCTTCATTGGTTCCCCAGACATCTGCCTAAGTTCTTTTTTCCGTCCTCAAAAAAGCGACTCTATTCGCATTTTTGGGGTCGATTATACTTACTACGGCATATCAGCGTCCGTGTGGGTTTCAATACTCGAAGATGTAAAACGGCATGTTCAGGAAGCGCAACAGTACGATTTACCTCTATTGGAAAGAAGGTACTTAGCGCAGACTGTATTTTGCGGCCGTGCATGGTACGTTTGTCATGTTGTACAACCCCCATTGCGAGTAACTAGGTCGATGCAATCCCTCCTCGGCTCATTTTTCTGGTCGGGTGGAACTGAGCTGGTTTGTCGTGCTGCGTTGGGGCAACCACGCAACAGAGGCGGATTCGCATTCCCATCCGTGTCTGTTCGCTGTCGGTTGCTTGCTCTACGATTCTTGCTTCGCTTGCTACACGGTGATCAGTGCCCCGCGCGTGATCTTGCCTGTTACTTCTTAGGCACTAAGATACGCTATTTGTTACCGGAAGCACGGCTTAATTCCGCGCCGCATGTTCTTGACGTACCTGCATTTTACTCAACGGCTGTAGCATTTTATCGTCACGCACAGCAGGTCTGTCCTGATGTAGATATCCTAGAAAACCGTGTGGTTGATATTACGGCGGCCCTGCTGCTCCCTATGGTTCCACCAACCCGTCTAGCACGTTCTAGTCGTGTCTCGTGGGGCGCTATAACGGCAACCTTTCTGCCTGGCCATCTCCGCGACTTTATGTGGCGCCTGGGATGGCGAGTACTCCCAACACGAGACAGACTAGAGAGGTGGGGCATGGTCCTATCTTCCACTTGCCCGAATTGCCCACTACAAGAGTCAAACCAGCATGTGCTACAGCGATGCGTAACTGCAAGAGTATTTTGGAGAGCCGTGAACACAGGTTTCCGTGGCCTAGGAGTTCATCGTTTTGTCACTTCTGGTCGATGCTCACGTAGTCGCTTCGCACGCCTTCTAATTGCCGCGGGAGCTTTTTGTTTGTGGCGAAACAGATGTGAAGCCGTTGCAGCGGGTCACCGCCGCCGGGCTTTGTTTCCTGTTTTCGAACGCTTGTACTCGGAGCTTTTGTCTTTCTTGTCAGAGGAACTGTTCTTCCTCGGGGAAGAAGAATTCCTACGGCAGTGGTCATGCCGTTTCCTATCGGTGGTCAATGGACGTGTGCAGCTGCTTTTTCATCTGGCCTGGTTCTTGTAGCCAGGTCATCAGACAGTGCTTGCCACATGTACATAATGTGTATGTATTTACCTTTCTGTGTATGTATATATGTCGGCAGGTGTTGTCCCCGTATCCGTGGGGGGTTATTGTACATAAAAATTTCATGTCATCACTTCGCAATTATGTAAATAGCTTGCGCCATAACATCCGATGTACATATCTACTTGCGTGCTGGTGAAGTTATGTATATTGTGTACATATATCGTCATGTAAATTGTGTATGTTGTGATAAGTGTGTGTGTTAGTCAATAGTAGCGTGTATTACAGACATCCTGTGGACTTGGACATTTTTGTGATAACGTTTCATGTATATTGTGCTTAGTTGTTTGTGTGTTCACGTACCACGAAGAAATAAACTTTTTCTAAACAGACCAAAATTTTTGCGTTTAAGTATCCCAAGAAAGACTATCGTCTTTAAAAGAAAAACACTGTAGCGACCCCAGAACGCGGAAGCGCCGCCGCCGCCTCGTGCTCAACAGCATCTATAGATTCCTTGCCCACCTCTTTTTGTTTATTATTCTTCTTCTCTTCAGTTTGATAAACTTGTTGTTTTTATTCTGCTTTCTCCTCATCAGCAGCAGCAGTGTCAAGTTCACCATCTGCCTCTTTTTCTTTCAAGCTATTCGTTTCCAACTTTTTCTTCAGCATCTACATCTGTGCTCTGTGCTTCGTTTTCATCAAATTCATCATCGTCAAATTCATCATCATCATCAACTTCTTCGTCGTCGTCGTTACCTTTCTGTACCAACAGGTATATAAGGGCCAAAAAAGCCTACATCACCAACCACCGAGGTGGGCGAGTGGCTTGGGCATTGCGCTGCTCGACCCCATTTGGCGGGCTAAAACCCGACCTCGGGGGCTGTATACATGTGGAGGATGTATACGAAAATGCCCGTTGTTACGCCCTGTAGTCCTCCATCGCAGGGCATTGTTAAGTTTGACTTGTTAAGTTTCTGTTTGAGGGCTTGAGAATTTTTTTTTTCGCGGTCTTTTTACCCTACATCCCACTACTCTTGTCTAGCTGAGCTAACTTTTCATGTGAATCAAGGGTAATCGCTTCATACGTTGAACTCTGGCTTGGAACAATAAATCAAATGAAAAGGCAGTGAGTGAAAAATGCTCGTAAGTTTAGATTCTTGAAGTTTCGAGCTACGGAAGTCGGCAGCGGAGCCACTAGAACGTAAAGGAAGAAGTGAACAGTGCGAGGCAATTCTAAGCAAGATCGGGAATGTAGTGTCTGATCTGAACAATTATTGCACTCTTCCCATTTTTATGTACGTTCTTTTTTTCCTTTTGTTATTAATATTTAATACTTGAAATATAAAAAAAAAATTCATGTCATCAATTCTTGGCCAATCCGGTATGAGCCATGGTAGAGGGATCATCATCATCATTATCATCAGGCCCCAATAGCAACGAAATCGCCGCGTACATTATTTCCCCTTATATTAACCGCCGGCTTCATGGCCAATGCCCCGTAGTGGGTAGGCGCCAGGTTTCTAGGAACAAGCAAGCAAGCAAGGATATCAAGAGAACCGTCTGGCCGATGGAGGAAACCTTCGTGACAT
Organism: Rhipicephalus appendiculatus; assembly: GCA_030522465.1. Classification (NCBI taxonomy): domain Eukaryota; kingdom Metazoa; phylum Arthropoda; class Arachnida; order Ixodida; family Ixodidae; genus Rhipicephalus; species Rhipicephalus appendiculatus. Next base: position 7,704 of record JALIZH010014833.1, on the reverse strand, counting down.
TGTAAGGCGTGGTCGTAAACGCGAGGGGTTGCTGAAGTCGTGAACCTTCGACGTAAAGCGTCGGTTGCTGAAGATCGTCACAGATGCTGCAGGAAGTGGAACGACAACTGCGACGGTTCTCAATAGACTGTGAGGAAGAGGACTACCGTGGAACTCAAGAACAAAATGGATCGAGACATCAGACGTCGATTGGTACGTTTTTGTTACTCCACGCGCGTGCCACGTATCATCCTTGTCCAAATTGAAAGGCTATAAAATCATACAGCTTCGAGAAGACGCGAGCCACTAGCATGTTGGGGACAGGCATCGCCTTGCTGTGTCCGCACAACCTTACGCTTTATTGAAGTGGCAGTTCACATTAGTAAGTCCGGTATTATTAACTAAGTGCACGCTATACCAGTGTTAGGTTATCAGCCGTTTAAGCATGATGAACTGCATATGACCGACGCATATGAGGCGTCGAATAAGTTCAATGTTTATTCCTGCACGACGAGACGGAGGCTGCGCGTGTGGAAACATATCCGTTGCTTTTAAATGTGCTGGATATAAGAACTTATTTAAGGAGCCATATGGAACTGGTTAGCGCACATGCGCTAACCAATTTCGCTTTGCCCTAATATCTTCTTCGTCGCAGACGCACTGCACTGCACGGCATAGCTTATGTATGCGAACTTTCAGTGCCCTTTTCGCCGCATTCATGCTGAGCTTATTGGTCGTTGTCATAAAAATGTACAATACATTTAAAAATTCAATATAATAAAACTGGTGCCTTCATGTACTGCATTCGAGCATCGATTTATTACCTACATGCACGTCACAAGCAGCAAGAGTACCCGAAGACATTTATTTGTATTTCTACGTATTAAGCTGAAGCCCATGTGCGCCGGTGAACAGTAGCAACACACGACATTTACTTAGCATACTACTGAAGCCGGAGAGGCAGATAACACGGCGATCCAACTTCGCTGGTGCATGAATATGCGCTTAACAATCGCAATTGCTTCCTCTGGAACAGTACAGGTAAAAATTCCTGGTTTCTATGAAATGAGCGTATGCAGTTCGTGCGATATTTTCCAGAATTCGAAGCCTGTTACTTATGGCGTATGGTCGATTCCAGATTGGAAGCTCGTGTCTGAGTAAGTGGTAATGGACATTTTATACACTTTGACATTCGATAAGTAAAGCTTTTAAAGGTCTCTGAATTTTAGAGCGATAGCTGTACTGCCTGTACAAACACAATAAACGCCTCGTTGCGTGAGTCTGACACTAAAGCTCAGCCAAGGTCAACGCCGGCGAAGGAGCTTCAGCGAAACGCTAGCGAGGCATATTCGCGAAAACGAGCAGCGGCTCAGGCATATGGCTCAGGGTGAGTCTTGGCTCCACCGCCGGAGGCGCTGACTGTATCGAAGTTCACTGCGTGAACACGTCCACAGCGCCGATGACGCCGAGCAGCGTCTGTGCGTCGTGTTGTGGTGCAACACGTTGGCTCCGTTGTCGCGGGGCGTAGTCGAAGTGCGTAGACTTCTCGTCGTCCTTGCATAAACCAAGACAAGCGATAAAGCTAAATCTCTGCGAACAACTGGCATCGTACGTACTTTACCAAATCAAGTAAAACCAAGCTATTCGCCTGGTGTTCGACCGATGGTGGCGCTGCGAACCGCGCCTGCATGACGTCAGAGCGGGGATACGCGCGCTTTCGTCTGCTACGTAGGCCCGGCGCCGTGTAGAAACCACCGTCGTGGTAAAACTCAACAACAGAGAAATTCAGTTGGTTACCTTGTGTATGGTGGCTACTGGCGCTGTTCGAACAACCGTAGGTATCTGCTTTTGACGTTCATTTTAGAAGCACAGTGCTTTGTTTCTTAGAACTGCGGCCCCTTGTCTCCGCGGCGAGTGCTTCGCAATGGTGAAGTACTGCTCTGTGCCTCAGTGTACTTCGTCCGCCCGTAAAAAGGGCGTTAGCTTTCATAACTATCCTAAGGGCCCGAAGCTGAAGAAGAAAGGATAGTCAAGCTCAGAATGGGAAAGCGCCCCATGCTTTCAACAACCGCGTGTGCAGCAAGCACTTCGCTGACAGTGACTTCTGCTATACCCGCCGTACGCGCCACACTTCGGTAAGCTCGTAACCGTGTTTGAGTGCCTTGCCAGTACTTCAGCCATTTATTTCACGCAGGCTATATGCATAGGCGACTTACAACAGGTGCGGTGCCGTCCCAAAACCTGCCGCGAAGGCCCCTATAGGAAGTGAGCCGACGACGCGGCCTTCGAATCGCCTTGCTGGTAAGCGCGCCTCGTGAGCGCAGCTGAGCGGCGCAGGATAACTGAGACTACGGCTTTATTTGGTTAGTGTTCGTACATACGTATACTTTTCTCATGAAGACAAGCGCGCACCTAGCGGACTGCTTATCATAAATTCATAAGCGAAACCTGCTGCCGCTGTTTAGTGCACATTCTCTAAAGGTTTTCACCTGATTCAGTGCAGACACTTTTTTAGAAAGCGGAGCTCTTCAAGCTTTTCGTTATGCCACGTGGGCGAACAGAAACTCGACTCAGCTTGCCTCTGCCACGTTAATCTCCGTGGCCCTGTGCGCGGTATATATAATCAGCGATAAGTATTTGTTATATTCTGATACCCAAGCGACGGCCCTGTACGGTATTAATATGAACTACTTCGTGATATCCTTCTCACTGAAGCAACATTACTGGGACAAGCTACAAGTCATTTGCATCGGCCAGGGGGTGCAACAAGGCGGTTCTTGCCCCCCCCCCCCCCCACCCCCCCCCCCGCTACACCAGCACCTGCCCCTCAAGCCGCCCCTTACTACGATACAACACGGGCTTGCGCCCTCAAGACAAAGCCCTGCCGACGCCCATGAGCAATCCAAGCACGAATATCTCAAATTTGGTAATTTGATGCTACTCTGCATTTCTAGGAAATGCTATGAACGATCGATTGACTGTCAAAGCGGTAATTTAAACAGCTGCCCTACAGTAATTATCTCATGTGTTCTTTACGAATTCCAGAGTGGCAGAATTAATCAGCGATTATCCCACATTTCCTCATGTTCACTGTCACTAGCGATGCACTGCAGAAAAAATATCCCAAGGAGAAGAGCGCGCCTGCCCTTCTCCTTACGTTAGTTGTGAAAGCTAACGCCCTCTTCACGGGCGGACGAAGTACACTGAGGCACAGAGCAGTACTTCACCATTGCGCAGCTCTCGCCGCGGAGAAAAAAAATATATTCGTTTGTAACACACTGTGTCCAGAGAAACTGAATGATCATTATTCGTCACGAACTCGATCGCCGCGGAGACGTTGTGTCGCGGGTTCGCAAGTCCACTTATTTGCAGGACCAGAGCCTCGAGGGTGACGCGATCTCCGTTGACGGCCTCGACCGAGCTTTCAACAACGTGGCCAGCGTCGTACACCCCCTCGCCCTCGATGAGGCACCGCAACGTTTCGCAAGCTTTATCTACATACTTGCAGATGCTGGAGAAAGGCACGCTTACTGAAATATCGAAAGAAACACCCGAACTAATTAGTATCGTACGGCAGAAACTGTAGATGACGAGCGAAAACACTCGCACATAGTTTCACTTTCTTACCAGCAATGCGGTCGGTGGCATCGGCGTGCTCGTCGGCCATCCGGGAGATTTCTTGGCCCTGTCGATTGTGCCGCAACTAAAACAAGTTCATAATTGCACTCGAAAACATTCGTTGCAGGCGTTAGTTGACCCTTGCGAGGCTGTTCCTTCGACAAAGTTCCCGCCTGAAGCAGACGACCTGCGTACAGGAGCAGCGGCTGCTGCAGCGCGGTTGAGAGCGGAGTCCCCGCTCCGACGTCACACGCGAGAGGGCGCCACTCCAAGATATCGAGGCGAATCGCCTCACAAAGTTGCTTTAACCGCGTTCGATCACGGCAAGGTTCTTAAACACAAGGAGTGTGTAATGTATAACTTTCATTAAACTGACAACTAGAAAAATGCCAGTCCGTCCGTCTGTTTATCACGAAATCAGCCAAAATTCTCAACAAAAAAACCAACACCATATTGTGTTATTGACGCGCAACTGTTCGTTTATTGGTTCTTTGTACGTCGGTTGGAACTGTATCTGTCCCTTGGTTCGGTATTAGCCTATGGAACTATGTCGGTCTGTTGGGTTCTCTATTTACTTACTGGTAACGTATTAGTTTCGTATCTGCCTATTCGTCATCCATTAGCCTATTCAAAATAGTTCTGTATAAGTGCGTCATGGGTGTCCATCTACACGCAGAAGGCCCACACTATGGCAGCATTCCTGCGCATATAATCACGGTACCTTAATGAGTCATACGATCAAATATGTTGTAATAATCAAAACTACAAGTGCTTCTTCTGGCCCTTCGGGAGGTCGGCGATCTTGAAGGCGTCGAAGACGATCATCGCCATTTGGTGGTAAAGGGTCTCGAACTCGAGCCCCTAAGATCCGAAGGTGAGTGTCTTAACCAGGGCTGGGCAAAGATACTTTGAAATTGTATCGCGATACGATACAAGATACTCGGGCAAGAAGTATTGGAGATACAGATACAAGATACTTCCGGAATGAATGTATCCGATACGATACTTCCCAATTGTATCTTAAGATACTTCGATACATTTGTAAATTTGCTATTATAGATGTATATAATGACGCTGCAAATGCCTATGTACAGATGTGTTTGCTTGAGAATGTCTTAACTGCGACCAACTTTGTTTATTTTAATGAAATATTTGTTTCAATCCCGAAAGTTATATCTTTCTTGCTCAATGTATATTAGTTTCATTCTGAAACAAGTTATTGGCATTTGTTTACCTGACAGTTCTTCATAAGCTGCGGTATCAGTAGTTTTTACTTGACACTTTTGTAATTTATGGGTGCCGCTGCTCTACTTTGCGATCAGCAAGCGGGTTGCCGTCTAATTGCAAGAACTTCAATAAGAAGCCTCCACAAGACGGCACAAATACCGGTGCAGAATCTTGCCTTGTCCGTAAGCGTATTACCGCTTTCGTAGTACTGAATCACCCGACAGTCTTAGAGGAATAATAACGCTGGTGGCGATTTTTTTTTTGTGAATCAGCATGTGAAGACGATAACTACCGTGTGCGATCACAGTTCATTGAGGACATAAAACTGCAGGGATTTTTCATATCCTACCTATCAACTTGCGTAAAGCGTTCGTTAGGTACATATTCACTAACGTGTAGTCTTTTACCATATCGACTCCGAGAGAACTTGTGCCGCCCAGAAGCTTCCCAGACGTACTGCACGCGGGAAAAACCGTCGCAGGAATATCACTGCTATTCACACTATTGCAACTTCTAGCTAGCTTACCTGCTTTTTTTGTAACACACACACACAAAAAGAAGAAAAGACTTTACAGGGACCTAAAAGAAGGAAAGCGAATACACCTAAGTCAAGTAGCAAGGCAGTTCCTCAATAAAAAGCGACAGTGGATAGGTATACAGGGTGGTTCACATAAGTACAACCAATTATCTATAAAAAAAAAACCGCCATGCCTGCGCAGAACGCGCAGCACAGCCACAGCGAAAGCTGGGAGAGTGGCCTTTAGCCTTTTTAAACACTCTTGTGGCAACTACTACAAGCCCACTTGCATGGTACCCACTACGCCATAAATCATCATAATTTTTGTGTAGTGGGGAAGCGTCCACTATGCCATTATTCGTCATTCTTCGGAAATATGCGTCAGGCTTTTGTAATGGGTTGGAGCATCGAACGACCCACTCGTCAGGCAATTCGCATTGTGTGACGCCTGGTTTTTACTTTACTGCTCTAAAACGCTTTACAACACACGTTAACGCAATTCCTTACCCGATATGAAGCCTGCGTAGGGTCAGTTTGCACCGCAGTTTCAAGCTGTGGCGTAGCTCAGTGGTAGAGTGCTGGGCTGCCACGCAGAGGACCCGGGTTCGATTCCCATTGTGTCATATGTGTTTTTTTGTTTATTTAGTTTTTTTCTTATTTCATGCGATATTGGTTACGGACACCGGCGGCGGCGGCGGCGGCGGACAACCACGGCGCAGAAACGACCCTTGTTGTGATCTCATAACAGCTTTCGCTGTAAAAAACGAAGAGGTTTAACCGCGACTCAATGAAATAAATGGCATATGGTTTACCGTCATGTGGCGCTCATTATGGTATTTTTACATTGCGCTTTGTTCGTTGATTAACTATGGTCAATTATGCGACATTTTTAATATTTACTTTTGAGCAGAGTGCACTTCGTCACATCGTAGAACGCATTTAAGAACGACCAAAGCAATTATTTGTGGACGGCGTACATGCTGCGGGGTGAATATTTTCTGGCTTTTAAAGGAAGCACGTGAAATATCAAATAAAACCACGTGACTGCGTTCATGCGCTATCATACTGCAGCGCTCTTAAACGTGCTTCGAGCGAAACAACCGGCATGCGGACCGTCAGCCTGTCGCTTCGCAGGGGGGACGATGGTGCTTCTTTGCCGTGTGTGGCGGTCAGAAATGTTGAAGCTCTGTGGAGACGATGCCTAAGCAGCGGCCGCTCATTTCGTCGTGGTCCACTTGCCGGTTGTTTCGCGCGAAGCACGTCTGAGAGCGCTGCAGCACAACAGAATTGGAGAGCAGCAATGTGGTCATGTTTCTCCGGCTTTCTTTAAACGCCAGAAAAATCCCTACGTAGCATGTACCTTTCCACAAAAAAAAAAAACAAAAGAAAGAAAAAAAGAAAAAAAAAGAAAAAAGAATCACGTCTGTCGTTTTAGAATGCCCTCTAAAACGTAACGAAACACACAGTACCCTAAAGTGAATAGCAGAATTGTTAAATCATTCGTATTAGGTTAAGAAATTAAGTGCAATATAAAAATATTCCAATGAGAGCGACATGGCGGTAAACCCCATCGTTGGTTTTATTAAGGTTAGGCAGCTCTTCGCAAATATTTGGTTCCAGTTAGGTGACACCCTTTATAAACACGATACAGGCGACACCCCTAAAAGCTACGAATGTAGAGCATGATGTATCGTCAACTTAGGTGTTAATGTCAGACAATAGAAAACTCAGTGCCCACGCAAAATACCATTAAAGGGCTCCTGGGGACGCCCATGAGAAAACCGGAGTACTTGGTATTGTGTTTCTTGAATCCCCTTCGCAACGTCTTTAAGGTTTATTATTATAATTACGATTATTATAGCTTAAACTCAATTTCGCAGTTTTATTAAATAGTGAGCAGAATTTTTTTTCCTGTAAGCACTAGGCACGCTCAGATTATTTCACCTTTGCCATCGACATCGGCTGAATAGTAAACTCACATGGAATGTAGATATGTAAATAGTAGCAATGACACCGACAATTAAAAATAAGAATAAATAAAAGAAGGACTAGAAAATAGGAACAGAGGAGGATGTTACAAAATACATATTACAGTGAACAAACAAGAAGAAAACTAAAGAGAGACCTAGATATGTGGGATTCAATTGGAAGACAGCAAGGAGAGCTTGATTGTAGCACTTGTGCTACAATCAAGCTTTCATTAAAAAAACTTCTTGCATAATTGAGCACGAATAACAGTGATACAGTACGCCGAATATCATCTCTTACGTTAATGTTTGTTCTATTGTATTTAGCATCGACACCGGTGGTGCGACGGTTGTTAGAATCTAATTTGCATATAAGTCAATCTGATAGTGTGCAAG
>JALIZH010014832.1:0-45326 GCA_030522465.1 Rhipicephalus appendiculatus | reverse complement strand
GTACATCTCTGACCATCGTCGGATTCTCTTAGGGCTCGAAATTCCATTTTTCTTTTTCGGAGAAACCTTGGCGTCTTGATGTTCGCGTCCTCCAGGACTCGCGCTCACGGTCAGATTTGTCACGTGAAATAGGTGTGTCACTCGCTACGACTGCTCCAGATGATTGGGATGCGCTGAAAACGCAGTGGCGTCGGCACTGCTCAGTTGAAGGGCGTTCGCTTCGTCGTCGCGTTTCTGAGGAGCTGGCCGATACTGCAACGAAGTTACGCATCGCTTTGCGCGCCGAAACGCCGTCTCCCCTGATGCGAGCTTGGCAGCGTGAACTGCGTGAACGCTTCCAGGCGCTTGACTGCTGCCTCGTCTCTGGCGGCGGCAGCGTGGCGTTGTAGGCACAACCCATGTGCAAATCCTGAGGTGCTACGCTATGCGAGGCAATCGTTTTAGGGGCGAAGCTCCTTATAGCGAGACCTGGTCGGTTGTCGATCCATCCTCTGTGCCCCGTAGTGTTCCCTTATCGTACAATAGAGGGCGCTGTCCCATAGAGATGCATGCAAACTGCAGTTGGGTGACGATATACTAGATGGCACTGTACGTATTCTGTGTCATCATCTCCATTTCTCGTCTCGTTTCCGAGAGGGCGCTGTCCCATAGACATGCGTACAATATGGCGGTTGGGTGAAGGTACGCTAGATGGCGTTGGCGGTGCAGCTGCTCTCCGATTGGCTGCTGCGCGGGCTGCGCGGGGTTGCGCCGGGCGGCGAGCGCTCGCTATCTCTCATTCCCCGGATCTAATAATAATAATATGTGGGGTTTTACGTCCCAAAACCACGATATGATTATGAGAGACGCCGTAGTGGAGGGCTCCGGAAATTTTGACCATCTGGTGTTCTTTAACGTGCACTGACATCGTACAGTACACGGGCCTCTACCATTTCGCCTCCATCGAAATGCGACCGCCGCGGCCGGGATCGAACCCGCGACCTTCGGGTCAGCAGCCGAGCACCCTAGCCACTGATCCACCGAGGCGGACTCATTCCCCGGATCGTCGCCGTACGAGTGCGCTTGCCGGATCGTGCTGCTTGGCGGACCATGGGCGACGAGGAGCGCCGGGTGCGGAAGGCCGCGCCGGTGCGGCTTGTGCTCGTCGGCAGGATCCCGAGGTGCGAGCTCGAGAGGCCGCCGCGACGCGAGCGCGGCGCCAGGCGGATCTCGAGGCGGTGCGCGCCCGCGAAGCCGCCGCCAAGCGCGCGCGGCGTCAGGCGGATCCCGAGACGGTGCGCACCAAGGAGGCCGCCCAGCAGTAATCGCTTCGATTACTGCTGGGCGAAACCACTGAAGATTTCACGGCGATAGCCTTGACGATCAGATCAGTTTGATCGACAGGGCCCGCAGGGCGGCAATTGCCTGTGGCGTCCTGGACTGAGGACAGCCAGCACTGCTAGATGGGACTTGCGGACTAAGCTGGCCCGTACCACAAAACTTTTCTGACAATAAATGTTTTCCTTCCTTCCTTCACGGTGTAACCATGGTTGCTTCACGAGCTTCGCCCCCAAACTCTTCATCATTCACCCCGTGGATATGCTGTGATTTTTTTTTTGGGGGGGGGGGGGGGGGGGGCAGTCACAGCCATCTGTCTCTATGACCCCGCAGATATCACCTGCGCAGCCGCTTCCTACTCGTGATCAATCTTTTTTTTTTTGGCGCATTTTGAAGCGATGTCATGTTCGGCTATGCGGACAAACTGTCATATAATACCGCCAATGCTTAGAGGGTTGCCCCGTGTCCCTCAACAAGCAGCTGATTCTCTGCATGCCCCCTCCGTCCCCCGAAGAGGTAAAGGCGGCACTGCAATCCATGAAACGTGGAATGGCCTCTGGGCCAGATGGTTGTCCAGTTGAATTTTACCTGACATTCTGGAATGAGATTCGTGCTGCCTTTACAGGGGTTATTCATGGGTGTTTTGAGGACGGCGCCTCTCCATCCAGTTTTCGAAATGGCAGAATTGTACTTATTCCAAAAGGTAACGCTTCCTCTGTTAATCCTGAACAATGGAGGCCTATCACGCTCCTTAATGTTGACAATAATATCTTCGCGACTGTAGTCGTTCAACGTCTGAGGGCTCTGCTAAACACCCTGGTGGGTCATCACCAAGCAGAGGCGTACCAACTCGTTCGCAAGTGGGGGGGGGGGGGGGGGGGGCAAGCCTTCCTCACAACGTCGGTCTTATATATATATACAGGGTGTCCCAGCTATCTTTAGCCAAGGGTTTAAAAATAGAATTATTTGAGGCAGGCGAGTGAAGTCAGTTGAATATTGCTTACAGCCATCTTGCGCACTAGAGGCAATTTTTTTGTTTCGTAATTAACTAATTTGTTAATTATGATTAATTTACTAACTTGATAAATATTGACTTTACGCAAGAAATGAGAGTTGCAAGTACGAGAGCGTCTTCAGAAATCCCCATTGCATTATTTGCGATAAAGAAAGTTTTACGCGTACCATTTTTTCCGTGCTGCAAAGAAAGCCCGCGAAATACAAAAAAATACGACGTGACTAGCGCATTCGCGCGCCGCGACCGTGCTGCTCTCAGCCGTGGTTTGAGCGAACAAAATCAGCCGCGGCCGCGATTCGCCGGCTCCGTTGCAGGTGGCAGGCCGATAAGTTTACGGCGGTTTCTTGGCCCATTGCCAGCCATTTGGCGCGCGTGACTGTGAAAGTTCTAGCGAGCGCGGGCGAAGAAACCACCGTCAACTTATCGGCCTACTGCTGAAATGGAGCCGGCGGATCGTGGCCGCAACTGATTTTGTTCGCTCAAACCACGGCTGAGAAAAGAACGGTATCGCGGCGCGAATGCGCTAGCAGTCACGTGGTATTTTTTGTATTTCGCGGGCTTTCTTTGCAGCACGGAAAAAATGGTACGCGTAAAACTTTCTTTATCGCAAATAATGCAATGGGGATTTCTGAAGACGCTCTCGTACTTTGGTAACTCTCATTTCTTGCGTAAAGTCAATATTTATCAAGTTAGTAAATTAATCATAATTAACAAATTAGTTAATTACGAAACAAAAAATTGCCTCTAGTGCGCAAGAGATGGCTGTAAGCAATATTCAACTGACTTCACTCGCCTGCCTCAAATAATTCTATTTTTAAACCCTTGGCTAAAGATAGCTGGGACACCCGGTAAATATATATATATATATATATATATATATATATATATATATATATATATATATATATATATATATATATATATATATATATATATCGTAATGATGAAAAGCGTAGCTCGGGCACGGGCGCATACTCGGCTAGAGGAAGAAGAGAACGATGTCAGATAAAGAACAGCTGGCCCAGCGTACGGGCGTTGTATCTTGTCTCTTCCTTTACAACATATATATATATATAGAGAGAGAGAGAGAGAGAGCGTGAAGTAGATCCTCCGTGAGAACAGTAACAACGGAAGTGTTTATTTCGACAGTGTCGGCCAGAGTCTGTCCTTCAGGAACATTCAGGTCTATTCCTGATGAAAGCCAGACTCTGGCCGAAACTGTCGAAATAAACAGTTCCGTTGTTGCCGTTCCCACGGAGGACCTACTTCACTATTTCCAACGCTACGACCACTTTCGCCACTATGCCTATATATATATATATATATATGTATATATATATATATATATATAGGACAAATATGTATACGCCTCTAAAAAACTGTTTATCGGTGACGTTTCGATCGGTGACGCTCCGATCGAAACGTCACCAATAAACAGTTTTTTAGAGGCGTATACATATTTTGCCTATTTTGTTCTACGGCAACCGAAGCCACTCTTCATAATCTACATATATATATATATGTATATATATATATATATATATATATATATATATATGTGTGTGTGTGTGTGTGTGTGTGTGTGTGTGTGTGTGTGTGTGTGTGTGTGTGTGTGTGTGTGTGTGTGTGTGTATAGAGAGAGAGAGACGAGAGAATACAGAGATAGAATATGGTTAGCAGCGTTTAATAACGTTATACGAAAAGTACAGTCGGTTCCCTGTATCTCTAGCTGAGGCTGTACAATATATTAGAAAGTTTGGAGACTTCGCGGTACCGAAACGAGCTGTGCCGGAGGCAGTGCATACATATTAAACTCTCTGGACAATATTGTCGTTTCTTGCGCTTCAAGGGCGCCACTCCAAATGAAAATTACATAATTCTGTTGGCAATAAATTTTATTTCACACTTTTGACTTGATAACCACTGTGTCCATGCAGTTCCGTATTCTAGTGAAATCTCACTGTATTTGGGAGGAAACTTGGGAGGGTGTGTTCCTTCTAGCCGGAAATGTCGCTGCGCTTTGAGAAAACGTCACCCTTCCTCCTCAGCGCGTCCTGTGGGAAGGGCCCGGTGAACACAAGCTCGGGTCGAAGCGTCGCCTGCCTCGTTTTGCAGGGACCCCGGACTCGTGCCCATTGGTGGATATTGTCAATCAATTTAGCTGGGCTGGTTGGTACTGTCTTAACTTATACCATCAAACGAACACTACAGGCTACACAGGGTTATCCTGCGCCGTTCTGTGTATTCTCTAGTGTGTGTTCGCTTGTATCATTATCTATTCTTGAGGATATTGTAAAATTCGAACGTACGCTTAGTTTACGATTTCATCTTGCAGAAGACACCTAATCAGTTTTGATACTTTATTAGTTCGACTCCACATTGCATGTATGCAAGCGCGCATCAGAAGATAATAAAAAGCTTCAGTAAAGCTTGTTGTCGGGCTAGTTGGTGCATGCTAAAAGAAAAGTAGACGACGCAAACCACCAAGAAGCATTGGCGTAAATCACGGGGGGGGGGTCAGGGGGGTTGTGTCCAAGCTGGGAGTGACACCCCTTTGAAGGGTCCCCCTTGAGATTTATCTTTCGAGCGTCATATTTAATTTTCTCGATAGCTATGTGTAGCGCACTCTCCATAAAACAAACTCTGAATTCTGAACCTATATTTATGAAAACAAAATGGCCGTCTTAAAATATGGTGTCCCCCCCCTTGTGATTTTTCTGGATTTACGTCACTGCCAAGAATAATAGACGAATAGCGTCGCTAGCAACTAACATTTACGATGGTCTTCCAAGAATAAAGTTAGTTGCGAGTGCCGGTCTTTCCTTTCGCCCATTCTTTTCGGTGGTTTGCGCCGTCTACTTTTCTTGTATAATAAAAAAGGCGCTCCGCTGGAGGAGTGGGCGGTATGCTCACCGCAAGACTTCTCAATGTGCGCCTGCACGGTTACGTCCTGCGCGATAAAATGGAGGAAAACGAAAGTAATTCAAGCATTTCAGTGCTTTGAAAAGCGGTAAACATCTGGGCTGCCGCTTGATGGCGACAAACTGTGACATTGAACAAACCTGCGCTAGACGACGCGGACAACAAATAAAAGATTACAGGAGGCACGAGGCGCTAGCGCATCTTGCGTCCTGCACTCGCGTGATTATATCAAACAGGAAAGGTGGCTACTGACGCCAACTCGTTTCTACGGAGGATGACATTATTATCATTGCTTAATACAATAAATATTATCATTGCTTAATACGTATGAACTTGATCGGCGCTGTATGCATTGTTTACTAAAATATTGTATGACCAGAAGCGTATAGTGACCGTGCGGATAGGCGCCTGCCTGGAGCCTTCTTCAGGCAATGTACCCGGGGAAACTTCAGCAGGTACTGCACATACTGCCCGGAGACTGCGAACACCCTGTTACCACATGGTAAGGGGATGCCGAAATAGTCAAAGTATTCCGCCCATAGACGAACGCAGCGTAAAACGAAACCCGGACGACCAGTGAGAGGCGTTGCTGACATCACTAAACCATGAAGACAAACTCCGGCTGGTGGACAGGGCTCGGGCGTCGGCTGCAAGCCATGGCTACCTGGAATGAGGAAGTCACCCACTTTTGGGCGAAGAGAACGCTTGCCTCGTCTTAAAATAAACTTTAATTACATCTCTGTCTGACCAGTGGGGGATACTATATCAGACCTGCTTCACACAACATCGCATTTCGTACGGAATCCGAAATAGCACGTGCATTCGTTTGGCGATCTTATGAATTCATGCGGTACACAGTGGCATATACATATGTCTATAGTCCGAAAAGGAAGGCTACCAGTCGAATTCCGTAGTGGCATACTGCATGGTAGCCCGAGGGACGATGGTGGCTTGGTGTTTGCGCATCTTGACGGCAACGTAGACCAGAGCCCCGAGAACCACGCACGCCACCGCCAGCACCGCGGAGAGGCAGAGCAGGCAATCGGGACGCGTAGTCTGCACAGCGGCAGACGGTCGATCCGTGCGGGAGCGTGCGGTGGCGCTGCCGTCCTTGAAGTTTGGAACCACGGCCTCTGCTCGGAAAGGGAGACGAAAGAAGAGGCGCAGAGTTTGTGCGATACATAGTAGTGTCGAGAGGGAAAGAAAGAGACCAGCTTCCCTCGTTGTTATGTGAACTTAAACTGCACTTGGGCCGAGACACCGGAGTAAATGTAGACAGAACGAAACGCAGATACGTTCGTCCTGTCTTCTTCTACTTTAGTGTCTCGTTCCAAGAGCACTTTGAATAAGTTCGCATAATGTCTTACGAACTAGCCCTTCTACACACGCTCACTCGTTGTTGTTCTAAAGTATCATCAAGTCGGTGGCGACTCGTGGTGAATGCCATGAGCCAATGAACGCCAGCTATTACCATCATCGCCAGCCTATCGCATGTTCACCGCGGGACGAAGACCCCTCTCAATGATCTCCAGCCCAGACTGTCCTGGGCAGTGGCGTAGCCAGGGGGTGGCACACCGGGCACGTGCCCCCCCCCCCTCCAATTTTTTTTCGCCATGACATACAGAGCGAAAAATGACCATTTCAAGGAGGTGCCCCCCACCCCCCGAAAAAAAATTTCTGGCTACGCCCCTGGTCCTGGGCGAGCCGATTGCCATTTTATACGTGCAAACTTCATGGCTTTACCTATACATTTGCCGTCCTGGGCAGCACTTCCCGTCTCTTCGTGTTCATTCCATCACTGGGACTCACAATCGGCTATCTGTCCTCATGACGTGACCTGCACGGGCCGATTCCTTTTCTCCTCTACTCTGCATTCTTCCTATCCGTACCAGCGCTGTATCAGCCCTGATACAAGCCCGGTGGACTTCTTGTCCCCAAAGCTAAAGAGAAGTCCTGAAAGGCTCACCGTTTGGACGGACAGTGTTCTCGCCATACAACGGGCTGTTACAGAGTCTCATAAAAAGGTCACGGCAGCTGACTTTCAGGCAGCCTTTGCAGCGTGGATATCGCGTTGGAAGGTGTGTATCTGACGCCCATGGAGGCTGTATTGAAGGAATTTGAATAGTATCGCCAAAGTCGGCACATTCTTCGTCCACGAGTAATCTCGCGACTTCGACAATATTATTCGATTCACGCGAGAACTGATGCGACATAGGCTGGCAAATGTGGTGACCGGCCTCTTGAGCGAGAACGACGAAGATAGCCGGCGTGCGCGCTCCTTTTTGTGTCAGCCATTTTATAGAGTAGACGCCTCTAAATTACGCCACTCTCTAGCGCCTATTTCCTACCTGTTAGCCTGGTGACAATGTGTACTATCGGTGTCAAATGAAACGCGAACAGCGGCAAGCATTACCAATGGTACAGTGCGCGATGTCCACTAATCACCTTGGACATGCGCAGTGCTGTCCAAACCGGAGTACTCCGCGCCTGTCAATGGTGATGACTGGACGGCACGCACTATACCATTCTTAATGCTTGCCGCTGTTCGCGTTTCATTTGACGCCGATAGTTCTCGTATCAATCAATTCATTTG
Organism: Rhipicephalus appendiculatus; assembly: GCA_030522465.1. Lineage (NCBI taxonomy): Eukaryota > Metazoa > Arthropoda > Arachnida > Ixodida > Ixodidae > Rhipicephalus > Rhipicephalus appendiculatus. Next base: position 37,479 of record JALIZH010014832.1, on the reverse strand, counting down.
AGTAGGCTTAGTATCTACTGTATGGACAAACCCTTTAGCTCGAAGCATTATGGTGCTCGACTGCAGAACCACAGGTCGCGGGTTCGAATACCGGCCACGGCGACCGTATTTCGATGGAGGCGATATGCTAGAGGCCCGTGTACTTAGAATTAGGTGCGTGTTAAAGAGCACCAGATGATCAGAATTTCCGGAGCCCTCCAATACGGCGTCCCCTGTAATCATATATCGTGGTTTTGGGACGTAAAACCCCCCAAAATTATTATCATTAGCTTATAACGATATTGCTTTGTTACGATCCGGCGTCTAGTGTGTACGACGTCGCCGGACGCCGGATTTCTTTACTCATAAGAGATATACAGGGTGTTTTTTCTTTAAGCAATACAGATTTTTACTTCAAAAAGTATAATAGTTAGGCACTTGTCGTCTTCGCAGCCCATTTCTAGGCCGAGGCGGAAAGATTTTGCCACTAATTAGATCACTCAGTCATGGTTAATTAACAAAAATATTTTAATTAACTTTTTTGTTATCAACTTTAGGGTGGTTGTTTATACGGCGAAGTTGTTCTACGTCACAATTTATGGCGAGCCTAATATTTAAAAATCAAAAATATCGCGTGTAGTTTGAGAGATCCATCGTCGAATTTCCAGACCGCGGTGCCGGAGATACCGAAACTGACGCACCGGGTGCGCCGGAAGGGCGGTCCACGTGCGGTGTCAAGCCGGAATTCGACGATGGATCTCTCAAAGTACACGCGATATTTTCGATTTTTAAAAATTAGGCTCGCCATAAATTGTGACGTAGGAACAACTTCGCCGTATAAACAACCACCCTAAAGTTGATAATAAAAAAGTTAATTAAAATATTTTTGTTAATTAACCATGACTGAGTGATCTAATTAGTGGCAAAATCTTTCCGCCTCGGCCTAGAAATGGGCTGCGAAGACGACAAAGTGCCTAACTATTATACTTTTTGAAGGAAAAATCTGTATTGCTTAAAAAAAACACCCTGTATATCTTTCGCCTTAATAAGGGGAACCGTATATTACCATCCACTCGACTGCGTCTAGCCGGTCGAGGCGCGACGTTGTCTGCCGCGTTGGACGACGATGGCGCGGCGGGTATCGGCAGCGACGTAACCTGCGAAGACGACCGTTCAACGACGCGCTCGCCAGGAAAGGCAGCCGCCGCGGAAGGGGCAACACCGGGGCTGCCTGGAATAGGAAGCTAGGGCACCACTCACCATCGGAGCAGCGTAACCTGGGTACTCGGGCGGCGCCGCTGCAGCAGTTACGGACCCTGCAGCAGTTACGGACCCTGCAGCAGTTACGGACCCTGCAGCTGCAACTGGTGGGAACCCGCTGGTACCCGGTGAGGCAACCGGTGAGGCAACCGGTGAGGCAGCCTCGGCATCCTCATCGCTGAAGCGCTGGTAGTACATGGCGAAGGAAGCTTTGATGCCGGCGTTCTCGCCTCCTTGGACAGAGAATGTTGCTGTCCTTTTGGCCGATTAAAAAATTGTCGCCCGAGCTCGGTCGTCCTTGCTTTACGCGAGCTTCTCTTTCTTTTTTTCACCTGCACGCCTGATGGTGCCTTGATTCTTGGCTCCTACCCACTACGGGGATTGGTCATGAAACCTTCGGTTAATATAAGGAGAAAATGACGATGAATAATAATAATAATAATAATAATAATAATAATAATAATAATAATAATAATAATAATAATAATAATAATAATAATAATAATAATAATAATAATAATAATCATTGGGGTTTTACATCCCCAAGAAACGATATGATTATGAGGGACGCCATAGTAGAGGGCGCCGGAAATTTCGACCACCTGGGATTCTTTAATGAGGACATAAATCTAAGTACACGGGCCTCAAGCATTGTCGCCTCGATTGAAAATGCGGCCGCTTCGGCCGGGATTCGATCCCGCGACCTTCGGGTCATCAGTCCAGGAATGGATTACGATGACATTGTGAATAGAACGCACCCGCAAGAAGGAAATGGCCATGAATACGCTATAGAGTTCAAAAGCAGGCGGTTTCCCTCTCCGGCCGAAGCATTGGCAGCGGTAGCAATGTATTTGATAACTGCATGAAGTAGAGCTTTGTATTTTTCAATCGGCGATGAAACACTTCAGCTAAATAACATTATTGAAAAGCATTATGTCATGTGCACACGGGCAAACGTGAACCGCGGTGTCGCTTGATGGAACGTCTGGGAAAGCAGCGTTAAAGAAAACGCCGGGGACAGAGACGCGTAAAATACACAACGGGCGCCGACTTATAACTCGCCCTTAATGCCATCATCCGTACAAGTACATATGCTACTAAATCAATATCTACTTTGACAGTATCCCTAATAGACCGCCGTGGTGGAGCAGTGGTTATGCTCGGCTGCTGACCCGGAGGCCATGGATTCGATCCCGGCCGCGGCGGTCGCATTTCGATGGAGGCGAAATGCTAGGGGCCCCTTGTACTGTGCGGTGTCAATGCACGTTAAGGAACACCGGATGGCCAAAATTTCCAGAGCCCTCCACTACGGCATCTCTCATAATCCTATCGTGAATTTGGGATGTAAAATTCCAGATATTAATTATTAGAATCTCTAATAGCCGCTAGCAGGTGCGTCTTCCTCTCTCCTCTCTCTCTCTCTCTCTCTCGCTTGAATGCGTTTGCTAAGCGTCGAGTTAAAGCGACCTCCAACACAACATTCTCCGAGAGGACTTGTTGTTGGGCTGGTTGGTGCTTGCTGATCGTCATAACGTAGTGCGAAGACACACAGGCGCTTGTAACAACTTGAAAGGGAAATCAAAGAAAAAGAGGAAGAATATATAGTGCGCAAAAAAGGACACGAGAGAAGAGAAAAAAACAACACCGGAGTCTTATTTTGGTACTCAGCCTTTTCTTTTTTTTTTTCTGACAAATATACGAGCCCGTATGCGCTTGATGTTCTAAGTATCATTTTGATGTTTGACATGTTATAGTCAGTGTTATTTTCAAAACCCCTATGTTTACCGACTGAAATTAACGATTGACGCTAAAGATGAGGTTTGAAAAGCGTTTCTACAATGAGCTTCCACGGCGTAGTGGGTGAGTGCCATTCCTTGGAATCGGGAACAAGAACAGAAGATTGGGAACAAGACAGCAGCGTCATGCATCAAGAGAGGTCGAGCAGCCGGCTAACGCGAACACCGACTGCAGTCCCGAGAAGACATCCCTTAGACCCGAACGGCTCCGTGCACAGCATGGCGTCACTGCCTCGTCTTGCGAGTCTCTCCCCTTCCTGCCTGGACTGGAAGCAAGAGAAGCTGGCCAGGGCCCTCCTTGAACTCGAATCGGGCAGCCGTCCACACGCCGCGTCAATCGCCGACCCGACGGAAGTTTCCCTGGTAGCAGGTGCGTTTTAGTCATGCATGCGTGCATAAGCATAAGGCGTGGCCTTGAAGCACGACTGCAAATTGGGCTAGTTGGATTGAATTCATGGTTAAGGGATTCATGGTTAAGGAATTTATGGTTAAAGGATTCATGGTTAAGCTAGTTGGATTGGATTCACAGCGCTAGTATCATTCGCTGTTTTTGCTTCTTATCCTTGTGATCCTAGGCGTGCGCAAGGGGGAGGAGGAGGGGCGGTTGCCCTCCCCTAATAATCTAAAGTGGGGCGCCAATTCTGCCCGACACGTTTACTCAGTCAGACGTTTCTCGTTATTTTACAATGCCAAATATAATGGCTGCGCATGCTTTTGACGACAATGGCGACCAAGGAGCCCTGATGTTGCATACAAACAACTGTCTACTCGCCACCTTTACTCCAAAAAGCCGAGGGCCAAAGCCAGGCCTTTGTAAGAAGCATTTCATGCTCCATTTTCATTTTTGCATCTGTTCCGGGGCTCGTCTTCTTTCGAACTCGACCAACAAGGGGGAGGGGGGGTCCGGGGGGGGGGGCTGCGGTGAAATTTACCCCCCTCCCTCCTGATGGAGAACCCTGTCCAAGCCCATGGTGTGGCTGTAATATACCTTTTATCATGTAGCCTTGAAAGACGGTGAGGTTGGTGGCTAATCTTTGTAATAGTAGTAGTGGTAGTAGTAGTAGTAGCAGTTGTGTAGTAGTAGTAGTGGTAGTGGTAGTAGTAGTAGTCGTAGTAGTAGTAGTAGTATATACAGGGTGTTTCAAGAAATGTGTCCACTATTTTTAAAAAATCACGAAAATGCGGTATTTGATCACTGTCTTCACAACTGCTTTTTTTGTAGCGGCAGGCGTCTTAAGATGGTTGAAGACACGATTTGGGACAGTAATTAAGAAAGTTAGATTAATTAACTTTTTATTTAGCGGTGTTAGGTGGTTAAGTCCAATGGAAGAATTGAAGTCCTTTATGCGAAGAACCCATTTCAGCTTTGAGATTTCAAAAAAGCGGCCTCTAGGAATAATTACGAAGTTATTAAGTTCTCCCAAATTCAGCGGCGAAACCGAAACCGAAACGCGGAAGAGTGCGACTGCCGCATTCGTCTGAGACATCCACAATGAGTGAACGTCATTATATCAACCATCAACCGACTTCTTAGTGTGAGTGCGTGGGCTGCGCTTGCAGTAGTAGCACGCATGACGCACATACGTTAACGAACGGGGAAGAACTGCCCCTCTGTAACCGTTCTCTTGAACAGTGACGTCATTCCAGTCGTTTGCTTGTTGCGCTCATCGGTGCTTGGGTTTCGGTTTCGCCATTGAATTTGCCTGAATTTCATTACGCCACAATAATTATTAGAGGCCCCCCTTTTCTAAATCTCAAAGCTGCGATGGGTTCTTCGCATGAAGGACTTTAATTCTCCCATTGGACTTAACCATCTAACTCCGCTAATTAAAAAAGTTAATTAATCTAACCTTCTTAATTACTGTCCCAAATCATGTCTTCAACCATTTTAAGATGCCTGCCGCTACAGAAAAAGCATATGTGAAGACAGCGAGCAAATATCGCATTTTGCTGATTTTTAAAAAATAGTTGACACATTTCTTGAAACACCCTGTATAGTACTGAAATTTTATGGTAGTGAATGAAAGCAAAATTTTACTGCTGACCGTACTGTAACTGTCTAGCGTAAGCAGCTGACACCTGAACGGAAGTTCAGCATCGAGTGTGGGACCAGAGAACGTAGAGTACAGAGTTTAGGAGCGAATCATCATCATCATCATCAGCCTGACTACGCCCACTGCAGGGCAAAGGCCTCTCCCATGTTCCGCCAATCAACCCGGTCCTGTGCTTTCTGCTGCCACGTTATATTTGCAAACTTCTTAATCTCATCTGCCCACCTAATTTTCTATCTCCCCGTAAGGTACGCATTTGGGCTGGTTGGTTCATGATTACGAGAAAAACAGCGCTAAAAGACGGGACAAGAAAGAACACGGGACCACGGCGCTGACTAACAACCATATGTTTATTTCTTCAGTCAGCATATATACTTCACCACTAACACAATGAAATGACAAAAAGTTGAATACTCAGCCTGCGCAGAGGCTATGAGGCGATCAATCGGACATGAATTTTATCTCTTTCGGAAGGAGGGAGATCGAGGGGAGGGGCTAACAAAGAGAGAAAATTCATGTCCGATTGATCGCCTCATAGCCTCTGCGCAGGCTGAGTATTCAACTTTTGTCATTTCATTGTGTTAGTGGTGAAGTATATATATGCTGACTGAAGAAATAAACACATATGGTTGTTAGTCAGCGCCGTGGTCCCGTGTTCTTTCTTGTCCCGTCTTTTAGCGCTGTTTTTCACTCGTAATTCTATCTCTCCCTCACGCGTTTGCCTTCTCTTGGAATCCAGTTGGTTACCCTTAATGACCAGCGGTTATCCTGCCTACGTGCTACGTGCCCGCCCCATGTCCATTTCTTCTTCTTGATTTCAATTATGATATCCTTAACCCCCGCTTGTTTCCTGACGTATCCAGTTCAGTAATCATAAGCTGTAATTCGTCCCCTGAGTTACTTATCAATGCAATGTCATCAGCGAATCGCAGGTTACTAAGATACTCTCCATTAACTCTTATCCTTAACTCTTCCCAATCTACTCCCCTGAAAACCTCCTTTAAACACACGATGAATAACATTGGAGAGATCGTGCCTCCCTGCCTTACACCCTTCTTTATTGGGATACTGTCGCTTTCTTTATGGAGGACTATGGTGGCTGTAGAACCGCTGGAATATAGTAGCGAATAGAGGGGGGATATTTACATACACACAGAGAAGTACATAGGGCATCCATTTTAATAACACTAAACTCGCCACTTTTGTTTCGGGAGCAAATATCGCATAAGTAGTGTGGCATTACAAAAAACAGTACTGGAGAGGATTTAGATTTACCCCCGGTCGTCAGATTCGACTTAATCACATATAAGTTACCCCGTGTAGTCGCCAGTAGACTCCAGTGTAGTGGACGTTCTTAGTAAACCCACTAAACCCACGATATACATTTGACAGCTACTGCACTTAACGTCGATCGACATCGTAACCCTTGCCTCAAAGCCGCAAAAAATCAGCATACGCTTTAGCATTACGCTTCGCGTAACCAACATCACGGACTAATACAAGAACATTTTAGCCTCCCACTGCTGGCGCTGGTAGTGCGCACGTTAGTGGTGGCGTCGTTACGCAACTATGAACAACCAGTTCTCACATTTGCATGTTTTCTAGATACGTTAATGTGTATAACATGTCTACATATTTTTACCGAGTACTACCGTACTGCATCCGTCCACCGCATAACGTTATGCTCATTTTAAAAGTGCCACATAGCAAACTACTTGATGTATGTTTCGCATATCATTGATTCCCACGGTACATGGGATCTGCCGAATTTTTAGTCTGTCTAATTTGAAAGCACCCCTATAACTATCTATATCTCGTGCATCTTTCCTACACCAGCCACTCCGCCAACGTTTGAACGCCAGGCCAGCGGTCGCGTGCCCATCCTGGCGTCGGCGGCGTCCAACCAGCTGGCCGTCCGCATAGCGAGCGTAGGTGGTCGCCCTGCTCCTTCTCCTCGCGGTGCTCGTCTACTTCAACCTGAGCGCCATACACCGGCGCTGAGCAACTGCAGACATCTCTGTGGGCCACGCGTAGATATATGTGGGAATTTCATCGGCGACGCCGGATGAATCCTCGCGATGAACTTCAATCTGAGCTCACTGCCTTTGAGATTACACGTGTGTCATTTATTCGCCCGTTTTGCCTCCTCAGGAGGCGCTGGTATATCGGTGTATAAAACTTGTATTGCGCAATAATATTCCCTACTGTTGTACGACATCTACGTTCTACCTTTTTGACAGCGTATGTTGCTATGAAATTACAACGAGACAGGGCGTGAAGAGATGGACGCAAGCGAGAAGTAAAGACACCTGGCATATCGATTGTAGTGGAACAGCCGCTGTAGTGGTATCGCATGCTTGAGCCAACCATGGATTCCTTTGCATAGAGAAGAAATCAAGTGCCTGAACAGTTATCTGAACAGCCACGCGTACCGGATTGATAGGTTCGCCGATCCCCGATGTGCCTCTTCTGTAATCAGGAGGAAACCATTCGTCAGATCTTTCCATCCTGTCACCGGTTCACGACATTGAGGAAAAGAATCACAGTACCCTCTTCGAAAGCTGGACCTGGAAGTATCGGAACCGGTCATTCTCTCTTTTTGGGGCCACTGCTCTTGGACACAGCCGCAGCGATGTTTTCTTCGCCATTGGGGAAATTCATCAGTGAGTCTAAAAGAATATCTAGCTAAATTCCGCCGGCTTTAAGTATTTCATTAACAATAATTGTTATTTCAATTCAATATATTAGTTAGCTATAGCTTCTACGAATCATACCCTACAGAAAATACTAGAAAAAATTCACTCACTACTCGGCCAATCCCCTGCATAGGGTACAAGACGGAGACGAGAGGACACAAACACGGATATTTCAGCGATGCTTCGCTCTCGCTCCGCAAAAAAATGAAATGATGTACCTTACGAAACTGTGACTTAGCATTATATACGGCGATATCTTCTTCCCTGATATGAACACTATTATGTATGCATAACTGTAGTTTATTACCAGCCGACTTGCTGGGTACAAGCGTTGCCAGAACCAGAAGAGGAGTGAGAGAGAACGCGTCGGTCCGTACTCCGCTCACTTCGAGGGCGGCGCTGCGGGCGCTCATGGTTGCCGACCGTATTCTCTGGTGAATACACAACAAACGCAGATCGTGTTTTTTCTGTATATGGACGTGAAAACGCACTTAAATGTTTGTTAGCGCCTTCGTGTTGTTCTAGAGCTGTTTCTGCGTTCAAAATCCGTGTCAGTAATAATAATAATAATAATAATAATAATAATAATGATAATAATAATAATAATAATAATAATAATGTGGGGTTTTATATCCAAAAGCCACGGTATGATTATGAGACACGCCGTAGGGAAGGGCTCCCTGAATCTCGACCATCTGTTCTTTAACGTGCACTGACGTCGTACTGTACACGGACGTTCAACGCTAGCACGATGTATGTACAGTGTCTCCACAACATGCTTTTAAATGTCGCAAGCTCCAACACATTCTGCAAGCGAGGCATGTTGTTGCGCTTGTCGGTTCATATAGGTCGAGCAAAATTTTGAACTTCGCGAACTTTGTCTTTTTTTTTCTATTTATTTCTATTTTTCTGCCTATTTTTTCCCTCTCTTTCTCTCTCTTTCTATTCCTCGCTTGCTTCCTCTTTTCTATTTTTACGCGGCGTTTTGCCTGCGTTACGCCAAGCGAGGGCAGCATACGACAGCCCGGGCCCCTAAAGTGCTCTGCGCTTAAAAAAGTATTCTATATCGGATTCAATTCTGGCAATATTCGATTTGCATTGGATTCGGTCTCGGCACGACCGCATTGGCACGACCGCATTGGCTAACTTAAATTACCGCATTGGCACGACCGCATTGGCACGACCGCATTGGCACGACCGCATTGGCACGACCGCATTGGCACGACCGCACTGGCACGACCGCATTGGCTAACTTAAATTGGGTGATCATACCAAGGTGTAGCCGGCTATGGCGCCGCCTACAGTTTCGTTTTTTCCGCAGTTGTGCAGTGTAGTGGGGCGAAGGCAGCAGCGCGAATGCGTTATGTTTTCGGAATGTCGAGAATTTCACATGCGCAAAATGAGTTCGAAATAAATGGGTGCGTCGGTGCTAGTCATTACATGAACAAATATCCTGGCTTTTAAGGTCATGTAGGATATCGCGTCATGCGAATGACCCCCATGCTATGACCAGAGACCAGAGTTCCCAGATGCTAACGAGCTAACAAGCACATAATAATCGCGAAAGAAGCCCCCCACAAAAAGCAGCACGACTTTCGCGAAGCCCAAAAGAAGCGGAAATGTAATGAATTTTCCCATTCTGGAAAGTATTTTTAACTATAATAAAAAAGCATTTACTAAGATACGAAGGGTAGTTGACAAGATCACTGTAATTATTTTGTACAGCGAAAATATGCGCGACTATGAAAGGAAGCACACATTTACTTTTTAACATTGTCTCCAGGGTAGTCTCCATTTGGTTGAATATGCGTTTGCCAGTGCATGATTAACGTTACTTGCCGATTCCCCCCATTGTTTAACTCCAACATTGAACTACACAAAGTCATCGACAAACGCGTTATTGGTGATCCCTAACGTAACTATATTTGCTGGAAAAATGTAAATGAGCCTAAAAAACGCATCAAGCAACAGACAAACTCTGCAAGCGACTAGGCGAAAAAAGAAGCTCAAATCCGCTTATTATAAGCGAAACTGGCAGCTCCGTCTGATACCCACTGAAACGGGCCAACCTTTAGACGGCGCTTTCCCTGCAGTGCTCAGCACTTAAGCAGGATAAGTTCCTTGGGTGTAGTATAGCTTATTAGAACTTTCTGTAGGGCTGGCTGGTAATATGTCATCTTGAACATTGGGTGCCACATGGCATTCCCATATTCCCACACACGTTGAAACACGCAAGTGCTCACGGCCACACCCTACGAAGAGCGCTGTATGTGGGGCGTGGTCGTGAGTACTTGCCTGCTTGAATGTGTGTGTGAATGAGGGAATACGAAGTGGCGCCTAATTTTTAACCCTCGTATTCCCAAACAAGCCTCGACTCGAATTCCGTCTTTCACTTGACTGAGTTCAGCACAGCGCCGCTGCTCGACTGTAAGTGACGCAGCGCTTCTGAAGAATAGCTGCTGATCATCGCTGATATGCAATGACTTGTTCTGCCTAGAGACGGCGCTCCTATCGACTTTCTCAAGTCAACGTGAAGCGTTGAGTGAAGGGGCGTTCTAGAATACGGGGGTAAGATGGATGTAGCATAGAGTTTCCTAAAATTAACTAGAGGGGACTCTGGCGCTGCGATCGTTCAGCCACCATGGGAATGATGGGTAGTACACAAATTTGCCTAGTCTTCGTGCTTCCGGCTTCGAACTCACATATGGCTTTGTTTATTGTTGATTTTTCGTTCTGTTTCGGATAAAAGAATGGACCGTTGTGAACTTCGTGAGCGTATTTGAATATGTGAGCCTAAAAAGGTAAAGATGGTGAAGCGTAACTGCTAAACCTTTGCTGAACTTCGTACTGCGGCAAAGCGGATCCAGGCCACACGCAGCCAAAAGAACGAAGACTAGGCAAGACTAGGCAAATTTGTGAACTACCCATGATTCCCATGCTGGCTGAAGCGCCGTGTGTTGGAGCTCCCATAGACACTAGCGCCAGAGTTCCCTCTAGTGTATTTATAGGAAACTCTATGGGATGTAGTACGGAGGTTTCAAACTCACCTCAGCTAGCGGGCCACAGTAACGAAATTTAGTCCCACAAGGGCCGGGACAGCGAAGAAGGTGGGAGAGAGGGGGGGTGAGGGAGCTTGAACCAAATGTCCCGTAGCGTTGCCATTTCAAAAGAACGCTTTTCCCATATCCGATATATGGCTCATTTCTGAAGGGGATTTGAGGCCATGATGTCAAATTGCACATCGATAATTGTTTCCACAATCACTAAAATCTGGACGCCAATTCTGAAATATAGAGCGTGCGTTCCACGGCGTTGTTTAAACTCATAGTGACCGCATGGGTTGCCTCACGAAATAAAAAAAAATCACGCCATATCCACGAAGTGAATGAGGATGAGTGGGCGAAGCTCGATCGTTTTCATCCATGGCAGAAAGAGAATGTGTGGTCTGGAACGCGCTTATACTTCATGGTCATCAGCGTCATCGTCATCGTTATCACGTGTAGTGGGTACATTCCACTATACTGGAACGCGCTTATACTTCATCGTTATCACGTGTAGTGGGCACATTCCACTATACTGCGTCATCGTCATCTTTATCACGTGTAGTGGGTTACATTCCACTATAGTGGAACGCGCTTATACTTCATCGTTATCACGTGTAGTGGGTACATTCCACTATAGTGCGTCATCGTCATCTTTATTGTGGTGTAGTGGTTTCGGTTCCGTTTTGGGAACCGGTTCTCTTGCCCCCAGGGGGGCGCACTTCAATTGCATATAGTGCACTGTACATATTAAAGAGTGTCTTCGTCCTTTGCTCGTTGACCCGGCAGCGTCTTTCGTCTGCTGCGGGGCCGCCGTTCCGGCGTGCACCCGGCGTTCCTTCGACGTGGCGTCTAGGGCGCCCACGTCGATACCACATTGGCGACGAGGAAAATCCGGATCAATCCTGCCGAAATGTGAGTCATCCTGCCTTCTGCTTACTTCTGCTGTTCGGCTCACGTTCAAGATACCCTTGCACATGGATATTTCGGCTGATTGACAGGACTGCGGCCCATTACACGTGTTTGCGGCCACTACGTTCACTGCCTCCGTTTCTACTTTGCATCCATACTGCAGTTCTTCCGTCGTGCTCTGTCTCGTCGGCGGCATGTTCCCCCGCCAATTCCACCCCCTCCGTTCCCTGCAATGCCCTGGCGTGCCTCCGGTTCCGTGGAAGACGTGGCGCCGCGTCTTGCAAGTGTACGTCGACGCGGCGGCCCCGGACGCTACGCCAGACAGGAAGAAGGCGTTGCTGCTCAACGCGCTCGGAGTGGAGGGATTGCATGCATACCACAAGGCTGCTGACGAGCAGACGCTGCTTGACGGCGTCCAGGCTTCAGGGGATGGCGCAACATACGACGCGTACCAGCAGGCCTCAGCCGTTCTGGACGCATACTTCGCGCCGCCTGAAGACGCTGTCTGCGTCCGTGCCCAATTCCGGCGGAGAGTTCAACAACCGGACGAAACTGCCGTCCAGTTCATGCAAGCGCTGCGTCGTTTGGCCGACAACTGCAATTTCGGGACCGCAGCAGCTACGATGCTCCACGGTCAGATTCTACACGGCCTGCGCGACCCTAACCTGCTTCGGACTTTCATACAGATGGGAGATGCTTTTACTATACAGTCAGCGTTGGAACACGCCCGGGAAGAGGAGCGCGTCGACCGCGCGTTGCAGCAGCTGACTGCTCTGCAAGTGGATTCTGCTACGCGACGCGAGCCTGGACGCCGTGGTGGTCGCCCTCCTCGACCTACACTGCAACAATGTGCATCCATCCCTACTGCGCCGTCGGCCCCGCCGAGTGTCTGCTACCGCTGCGGTTCGCCTCAGCACTGGGCGAATTTTCCGTCCTGTCCTGCGCGCTGCCGTACCTGCAACAGCTGTGGCAAGCGAGGACACTTCAGCGAGATGTGCCGCTCAGCGGGAACCTCGGTGGCGGTTCCGGACGGTGATGCAGGTCAAGAGTGTGCTGCTGTGCACACAGTCGCAGTTTTCAATGAGACAAGGATTGCGTGTACTTCTGCAGAAAACATGGCAGTTCTTCCGGGCCATACTTCGACTTCCCGTACTACGACGATCCCTGCTCAGACTGAGTATGTGCTTACTTCCCGTGCTGAACCTGTTCGCGTCCCAGCTGCCCGTGCTCCTGATGTACCTGCTCCTGTCGTGTTACCTGCAGCTGGGCGTGCTCTGGCTATGATTTCTTCGACTGAGAGTGCGTCTGTTGCTACAATGGCTGTTGCGACTGGGTCTGCTGCTACTGCCCATACTTCACCTGCTTGCGTCCCAGCTGCACATACTCCGATTGTATCTGCTACTGCCGTTCTACCTGCTGCTGCGCACGCTCCGGCTGTGCTTCCTCGGACTGTTGGTGCTTTCCGGGAGACTGGTACTGTTGCGCCAGAGGTGCATCCGCCGATTGTGCCAGCCCTGTTCCCTGTGCCAGTTCCTGCTCTGCGTGCTTCGGAGGTGCATCCGCCGGTCGCGTCTGCACCGACTGTGCCCGTTGCCGTTTTGTGCACGGTTTCTGCGTCGGCGGTGCCGAGCCATGCCCCATCTGAGCATCACCATCATGTGCATGTTCCGGCCCCTACAGTGCCAAAAGTGCAGTGGAAGAAGCTTCCTCCTGAAGGGAGGGAGAGCTCACGGGCCGATTCTTTCGCGCCGCCAGACTGCTGTGGGCGGTTGCTTTTGAGACGCCTTTTGTGGAAATCGCACCGGTACAGGCGTCGGCACCGTAGACTTAAAGGTGCCAGCGACTATGCGGACATCCTCTCTCAAGGGAGGGGATGATGTGGTGTAGTGGTTTCGGTTCCGTTTTGGGAACCGGTTCTCTTGCCCCCAGGGGGGCGCACTTCAATTGTATAAAGTGCACTGTACATATTAAAGAGTGTCTTCGTCCTTTGCTCGTTGACCCGGCAGCGTCTTGCGTCTGCTGCGGGGCCGCCGTTCCGGCGTGCACCCGGCGTTCCTTCGACGTGGCGTCTAGGGCGCTCACGTCGATACCACATTTATCACGTGGAGTGGGTACATTCCACTATACGTGGCTACCTACCTACCTACTACTACTACTACAACTACAGAGGAGGGACAGACCCACACCCTTAGGAGCTTCGCCCCTAAAAAACTTATTCTATCAACGCTACGAACACATGGAAACAGTTTATATACAACAAGGACAGTAACATACCCAAATTACTAAGCACAATGTACATGACAGCTTTTAACAAAAATGTCTAAGTGCATGGGGTGTCTCTAGCGTTGAAGGTCTAGTGCGACGTCAGATACCCTGGACGGCTTCCGGTTTTGTCTACCGACGCAGCATACCAGCAGTGGCAGGGACGAAAAGCCTTGGCGAGAAGCCCGCAGACTTTCGACACTTCTATCTGTGCGTTTAACCAAATATGTCAAACAAATATTCTTCTAAGTGATAAACAAGATTACAAGAGGTTTTCTTGAAAAAAAATACTACAGCGCTAACACACAGGACGGAGGAAAGAAGTGACACACACGGCGCTGAACTTGCAACTGTATCACAACTCAGTTGCAAGTTCAGCGCCGTGTGTGTCACTTCTTTCCTCCGTCCTGTGTGTTAGCGCTGTAGTATTTTTTAACATGGAACCTCACCAACTCGCCCAATCTGCCTGTCTTCTACGGTTTTCTTGAATACTACGCGCCCTTATTTAATCCGAAAACGTAAAAAGAGGGTTTCCTTATTCTGGGACAACTTAAAAACATGGTTTACGCTTCGCTGTTAGAGAATGATAAATGAGGTGACCGGAAGTATGTTGCAACGCCTGCTGCTCCGATCGCAACCTTGAAAATGTCTATAGAGTCCGTCCATGATGATGGTGGTGTCTTGTCGATGCGTCACGGAGTTTTGCCAAGCTAAAACAGCTCCGTTGTTAAAGTTGGCTTCAAAGTCCGACTGAGTAAAGGTATTTTGGCACAAAATTTGCGCCCCCCCCCCCCATGAAAACTTGCCCTCCCCCCTGTCCTCCCCGCACCCCCCTGCTCCTCCATCGCTCTCTCGCCTATGGCTCTAGCATGCAGGAAAACTATAGCTGGACTCGATTGTCTATAAGCACATATATGCTCCGTAACCGTTCATCTAGCACCAGAACATTGGCGAGCCGGGTAGTGTTCCTCGCTCGTTAGTGGACATGAGAGGTAGCCGTGGGTGATTCAGATCTCTCTGCGCTACCGGTGGCATAGGGACCCAGGTGGGCTTTCAATTCAAAAGTGAGGAATTCAGACACGCAGATTAATGCTAGCGCCTCCCACGTCTTGTGTTGCAAGGAAGGGTAACGCTCAAGCCTGACAGGTAAGCCAAGCGCTGCGTGGAAGGTTTGAGTGCAAAACGGGTGCGTCTCTTGTCAGCCCTCTCTGGTGAAAGTACGCGCAGGAGAGCAGCGCAACCGCCGTATACGCCTCGATGCCTTATTTCAGGATACGGTCGTGTAAGTCACTGTATGGTTCAGGCCAGTGCCGCGGCGATTTGGCCAGCATTTGGAATGTTGGCGGCCGTGGAGTTCGAGCACACCGATAACCCATGTCATGCGTGTAACAGCCGTCGCTGTCAGCAAAGTCATCGTGAACCAGACTGCAGCGCTGGTGCACGTTTCGTGAATGCACATTTTTAAACAGCGCCTGCGTTACTGTTTCCAACCTGTCTTGGCCAATCGCCTGCATAGGGTATGAGGCATGCTCAGAGGAAAAGAACAACACGCTCTACGTCCATCCTGGAGTTTTATTTCGTCCACCAGTGTCTTAGCTCTTCTTTCGTCTTTTAGATGCGAAGCATCTTATGCTCGGGGAGGCTCCCGTGTCCATCCCGCGTCCCGCGTCCCCCGTCCGCCGTCCCCCGTCCCCCGTCCCGCGTCCGGCCACTTTCATGAAGTAGGGAAGCACCCATTATGCGAACCAGAACACTATAGTAATATGAAGGCCGTCCACCCTAACACAGTCATCAGAGTCATGGCCGAGAGCACAGAGAGGCTGCTTAGCAATGGCTAGGCAGGTGGTGTTTGTCGCCCAGGTTGACCCCATTCCTTGAGTCATGGCCGAGAGCACAGAGAGGCTGCTTAGCAATGGCTAGGCAGGTGGTGTCTGTCGCCCAGGTTGCCCCCATTCCTTAATCTTGCTTGCATGTGTTTGGAGGGGGGCTTGTCCGTCCCTGCTTCCCGCGTCCCACACCACCACAGCGCATGCACGTCCCCTCCCCCCTCTCTCTCCCACGCTCACCCCCTTTCTCTCCTCTAGGAATCCTCTACTCTACGGAGCGGCCCCCCGCGTCCCACACCCCCCACAGCGCATGCGCGTCCCCTCTCCTACGCTCACCCCCCCTTCCTCTACTCTAGGGATTCATCTACTCTAAGGAGAGGCGCCCACATCCACACAGCGCATGCGCGTCCTCTCCCCCCCTCTCTCCTCTAAGAATCCTCTACTCCACGGAGCGGCTCCCGCGTCCCACACCCCCCACAGGGCATGCACGTCCCCTCCCCCCTCTCTCTCCTCTTCTACGGTCCCCCCCCCCCGTCCTTTCATCTAGGAATCCCCTACGGAGTGGCGCGCACGACAGGTGGTGTGACAGCTGCATACTCCGCTGGGGGGCGCCACGGTAGTTCCGCGGTATGAAAATGACGGAGCGCGCGCGCCTCATTCTCTCTCCTGTGCAATGCCGCGATGGGCGCCCGGACGGCTGCCGTGAAATTAGAGCGGCGACGTTCCTCCTGCTCAAGCGAATTATCTCCCCGCTGCTTCGCATCCACACATGGTTCCCTTTAGCGGGAGATGGGGAGTTTTTTTCCTTGCATCTTAATCCGCCTCAGTGGCTAGGGTGCTCGGCTGCTGACCCGAAGGTCGCGGGTTCGATCCCGGATGTGGCGGTCACGTCTCGGTGGAGGCGAAATGCTAGAGGGTCCCTCTAGGTCTTCGATGTCAGTGCACGTTCAAGAACACCAGATAACAGAAATTTCCGGAGCCCTCCACTACTGCGTCCCTCATCATCATATCGTGGTTTTGGGACGTAAAACTCCACATATTTCCTTGCATCTTTTCTTCGTCTTTTTTCTCTTCAGGCACTGTAAAGGCATGAAATGCCGAAATTCTACTTGTCCCAGCAAATAAAGTTTTTCCAAACCAAACTAAAACCAGCTGTCCGCAGTGCGCCCGTGTCCCAGTCATGGTTGATGCCTAACTGCATAATAAGTTTCGATGCTTCAAATATGAAATGTGCACTCCTGAAACGTGCGTTGCAGGTTATTACGGCGCTGTTGGAAGCACAGATATATCGCTTTCATTGTTTGTGACACCTCTGTGTGTACGCCATTTGCTGGAGTTTCTTCTTCTTCTTTTTTTTTTTAATAAGAAACGAGAACTTCGTGGCGGCCCATGACTCTAGTAACGTGAAAATGTAGTTGTGCCTCTGCCGTATCACCGCTTCTGCCTCATTTAAAGGAATGTCGTTTTCAGAATGGTTTCCACATGATACCACTGGCGTAGCGAGGTGGGGAGGAGCGAGGGTTCAACATTTGCCCCGCCCAAATTGTTTTATTTTGCATGTGCATATCGCACACATACGAACGCACGCACGAACATACATAGTGTGGTTGAACAGCCCCCCCCCCCCCCCTGAAAAAAAATTTTGGCTGCGTCCCCGCGTGATACACGTACACTTCAGGTACTAACAATAAGACAGTTTTAAAATACGGTACCCAGAGCTTCTCGTGGTTTTCGCCACTGCGCATGCGTCATACGCTAATCGCTGTTCCGTGCATAGCCTTCGCCCCCCCCCCCCCCCGCCACCCTTTTTTTTCTTTTTTCAAAATAGCGTGCGCACCCGAGCCAATCACAAGGCTCCTCCTGCGTTGATCTCGCGAAGATACGAGCGTCTACGTATGGGTTCACGCGTGAAGAATGTTAATGTATAACATCTACAGGACGTCCTTACGCACACAATGCGAACTCAAGGCCTAGATACATCCAATTCTAAAACTCTCTGTTATGCAGCCATATGTCTCCACAGTAGTTTTCATACTTTATCTCGAAGGGGCGACGTAAGCAACTTGTCAACGCTTTTCTTACAACCACTCATTTTTAGAGTCCTCTAGAGTATTTCATTCTATAGATGTCATGCGATTTTCTGCTAGTTTATGTAAGAAGGTTACGCACGTAATTTATTGCTTCGCACATGCGCACGCCCGCCTGGCCCGCGCAGACGTTTTCACGCATGCAAGCGTGCATAGTACCATTATGAGAATGGTGTATTTTTTTTCGATATCACCACAGCTTACATTCTGTTGAAGGCAACAGAAAAATTTATAGAAGCGCACCCGAACCTCTATGTAAAGAAAAGTTTGTTAGAGGGAGAGAAAGAGTGAGAGAGGAGGCGCGCGAGCGACGAAGAACAGCGAATTGTATAGAACTCAACGACATTCAGTCGCTCCGTGGGACCTCTGAGTGGATTGATTGTCGAAGATGGATGCGCAGTTCTTTCACTCTTACATTTTTTCCCGATAGCGTGTCACTTGTCGCAAAACTGTGATTTGAAACAAAAGAAAAACGTCCGCGGTTAGGTATGCATCTCTCCGGCAGTGACTGACTTCACACTTTCTCTCGACTTTCATAGACTCGTGTTTCTTTTCCTCAGCATTCATGTCTCGTACAGTCACAATAAAAAGCGCAAATCTGGCTTCCCTAGTTGTATTACTCTTATTTCATTTTTTTTTCTTCTGGAGAACGTCGTCACATCGGTGCCGTAATTGCCCAATTTCAATTATTTCAATCTGGAGACGTGCTGACTGCGTAGACGAGCAACAACGACACCATGCGCACTCCGTTTTAGGGGCGAAGCTCCTTAAGGTCGAGGCTTCTACATCACTCCCCCCGGTGTAGCCACGCTAGTGCGATGACGATGACGCTGCCATCACGGCACAGCACATGCAAGGTAACCATTATACGCCATGACGATGACGATGGCGCTGATGACGATGAAGAATAAGCGCGTTCCATACCACACATTCTCTTTTTGTCATCACGGCACAGCACATGAAATGTACCCACTATACGTCATAACGATGACGATGACGCTGACGACGATAAAGAATAAGCGCGTTCCAGACCACACATTCTATTTCTGCCATGGATGAAAATGATCGTGAACGCGCTCCCGCCCGCGAAAGGCAAAACGGCATCGCCGACAAGCTGCTACCCCGGTGTTGAGGACGCGGAAAGCGGCGGCTCAACGGCAAAAACACATTGTATATACTGTACACACGCGTTGTCACTCATTTACATGCGCGAGTGGGCAATGTCACGGGTGATTTACGGTAAGAACGATCCCCAGTGCTTCGCCCACTCGTCATGATTCACTTCGTTTAAATGCGAATTTTTTTTTCACGTATTTTCGTTCTAAAGATGTAGATGCATACACGTCACGTAGCGCCCAGTCCAATGGGTGCCGTCTGCGAATGAGCCTGAAATATATCATGCATATGCGGAAATACGAACGTCTGTACGCGTTTTATGCGCGAATGGTCATCTTTGTTCCTAAGCAGACTGACAAGAAAAAGAAAAAAAGAAAACTATCCACTGGCTTTCTTTTCTTCTTTATTTTTCTGCGATTGGTTTCTGCACGCTAACCTAAACTAACTAAATAAGGAAAATACACAAGACTGTAAAAAACCCGAGGCAATTCGCCCTTGAGGGAAGACCGTTTTTGTTCAGAATCGTATATTTTTCGTCAGATGCACACGAGAGGCGATGCGCCAACTTTCTCTAGTCGCCGAGCGCAAGCTCTCTAAACTGCTTTAAAGAAACAGGCCGTGGACTGTGCAGTTCACGCTCCCGACATGTCACGCGCGTCGAAAATACTCATCTTCCTAGGTAAGTTCGTACGATTACCAGCCTATGGCACCTCGCTAACATCCCAACTGCAAAACATCCCATCCCCCCTCCCACCCTAAAAAAAGTGGGGGGGGGGGGGGCATTATGGCCGAGGCTTGCTCTGCAGCGTAGGATTCAGTGACAATGTCGTAACCCCCCCCTACCCTCCAGCCGTGAAATTAACGCTGAGCGAATGCCACATGCCTCGAACGCCAGCAGTCATCTTATGGGAACACAATTCTTTGATTGCAAAAGTAATAACGCCTGGCGAACAAACCGTCCTAGAGAATCGCATAGACGTAACTAACAGGGCCGTTCAGCCAAGATTATTTCGAGCTAAGGGGTAGCCAGACCTTCCCATATGTATGTTGCAACGGAATGGAAACAAACAACGCTCCAGGACATGACGAAGTGCAGAACGAAACATTCGGCGTCATTTCTTGGTCTTGTCTGAAGCGCTGTTTTTATTTCGCTCCAATAATATGCCAATCAGCCCACTCCAGAGCATCACAGTGTTCTGCAGTGGGCTGCAGTATACAACAGCGTGCACAACAACGTAGCACACATCAGTACACGATTGTGCAGTATAAGCCGTCGGCTACAGTACATTATAGTATGCTGTAGTTCATACGTATATGCTTGTGCGTGTTTGTATGTGTGCGTGTGACATATACGTACACACTAACCGCCAGTATACCAGGGAACTGCCAAATGGCGAGCCAAGTAGCAATATTAAGTAACAAAAGAAAGCCGATCGCGAACGTACGAGATTTGATGGCTGTGTTCGAGTTCAGTTACTGCGAATGTAGCTCAGTGCGTGCGATTGTGAATGCGAATTACTATTTTTTAACACGAAAGTGTTTTATGCCGGGGCCCACCAAGACTTCAGTGACGTACTTTCCGTCACGGAAATGACGTTGAAAAAAATGTACAAGATCAGATATCAAGGAAAAAAGTTCCGTCAGTGGGCATCGAACATATGACCTCTCGGTCCGCAACCACAGAAGCCGAGCACGCTATCCATTGCGCCACAGCCACAGACTCTGGCTATTTTACGAACGCCCCTTTTATATCTACCACTTTCACCAGAGTGCTCCTCGTCAACGGGGTGGTGTCGCCCTCTCGGAGCAGTAAAGTAAAGTAATTCTTCATTACTGTGGCTTCCGTGATTAGCACCTGCTACGCGTCCGTCTCAGTGGGCGTGTTTTCAGTAGAAGTGCAATTTTGTCAACGCCTTAACGCAACGCGAGGTGGCGACCTTAGCCCAAGCGTCGGCCTCGTTCATAGCGTCCATCCAAACAAAAAAATGCGACGCGCACCTCCCTTCAGTGGCTGTAATACCGCGTTCCTCGCTTACGCTCGCCCCGAGAAAAGCCGCGGCCGGCGACACGACGCACTCAGCGTTTCCCTCTAGTCCGACCGTGGCGCACGTTCAATCACACTTTAACATGCCACGGGATGGCGACCTTAGCCCAAGTTCTGCGCCCCAATAGCGACGCTCTTCTGACTTCACACCTCTTGCTCTGATTACGCTCTCGCCGTTAACATCTAAGCTACCACAATGGTTTCTTTAATCGTTGATATCATGGACGTTAGTTGCGGGATGGAGATGTACGGATGTACTACCAACCGTCAACATGGGTGCATCCATGTTGTGCAAACTCTCCTGTTTCAATGTACAGTAAACATTCAGTGACCTCAGTATGGGCACGTTTTACTTTCGTGCTATACCGATTCCTATGACAGAGGGATCAACCATGTTTTTTTAGTCGAGGCATACGCAATTTGCGAATAGAACAAACCAACTATACCGAGTTCAGTTCTACTGCCGCTAGGGTGAGGTGAATTTCTTATACTGAAGCGCACGTAAACTTTACCGTGCAACAGAACCGAAACTCGGGCGAATAGAACCGGCGCTTCTAAGTTACATTGTTCACCATTTCACGCGCCTTGACGCTTTTTGCTTTTCCGTAGGAGCGTTCTGGATTACCGCACAGGCCTGCCACCATCACGTGAGATATCATTCACCTTTAATAGAAATGTGTTGACAGTAGCGGCCCCTTCCACTTGGAGCAGGTGCACGTTTCACGAAACATGTCAGCCGAGATTATTTTGCTAAGTGTCGCAGTTTCAAATGAAATTCTGGAGTGAATAGTTTGGTGGGACTTAGAGCCCCTTTGCTCGTGAGTTTCTTCACCTGTCTTCGCCCGGCTTCGCTTTGTTAGATATACATTACCGTGAAAGTTCAATATATGCCCACGACAGGTGCGTAGACTCGAACTGTCAAGTCTGATGGCTTTTTAACGCGATATCGTTCAAGAGCTCGCTTCGCAGAAATTCCGGAGTCGGTGTCGGCTATATACGTCTTTATTTGAGCAAAAAAAAGCAGCGCTGGCTGTGAACGAAATTCCGAGGTAGATGCAAATAAATATAGGAGCCGGAGGGCGCTTGCATTTTGGCTTTCCTTGCGGTACGGTTTCGGTCCCCACCGAGAAGTGAAGGCAGGCTAGGGACTGGGAAGGCGATAGTGTGCGCGCGTGCGTGCGTGCCAATAATCCCCCCCCAATTTTTCAAATGCGAATGCATTTCTTAGTCGGGCTATGTTAGGCATCCAGCGTTGTGCGGCGTTGGACAACGCGCGCCGGCAGGTGTTATCTCTCCGCTCTCACTCCCTCTCCCATAGCAACAGCTGCGCCCCTAGCAACCTCGCCCCTAGCAATCCTCGCCCCTAGCAACCGGAGCATGTGGTGCGATAGAGTGTAGGAGAGGGTAGGTGCAGTGCTTCGCCGCTCCTTCTCTCGCCGTTCGCTCTCTCTCCTCCCTGCGCCCCACTCTCCCGTCCGCTCGCGCCTCACTCTCGACCGTTCGCTGGCTGGGCGCCTCTCAAGGCGATGGCAGAAGTCGGTGTCGGCGCAAGAAATGCATTCGCATTTCCTCACGATTCCCTTCGGGGAGGTGGGGGGCATTTTGTCTGTAGCATCATTAAGCGTGATTGATGATGACAGGAGATCAATAAAAATAAACAAAAATTGATTGAATCATTGATTGATTGATTGATTGATTGATAAACATTTCCTCACGTGATGTTATATTCTCGAGCGCAGCACAACTTGAAGTGCGGAGAAATTCTTCAGGATGGTCACATATGCAAGGCAAGTCGCCGTCTTTTTTATCAGCACTGTAATTAATCTGCACGAATGTCCAAAAGCTCACCAAAACGTGGCCCGACCATTTTCGCACTGCTCAAACAAACTAGGACAAGTCAACCCTACTTGAAATTAAAACATAACGAACGCACTCTAAGGCCCGTATTCACAAACCAACCTTATCCCTATCTCGCGTTTACTGCGTTTGATAAACAAACTATGCTGGTGTTTACAAACCAATGTTGTAGTTCTTTTTTGTCCTATTACCATTTCTGTGTCCTTATAACGCACATAGAGTGTACAAAAACTTAAGGAAAACACAAGATAAGGATAAGGTTGGTTTGTGAATACGGGCCTCAGACAACAACAACAACAACAACAACAACAACAACAAAAAACAGTTTCCCCGCGAGGGCGAAGCAGTGAATGCGATAGCAAAAACTGGTAATATTATGCGAAGTAACGCCGGTACCTAACTCTTTCGGATCCGATAGCGTGTAACTATACAAAAAACTGGTGTAAGAGCATACGGCCACTCCAGGAACATGTGCTGCTCCTGTTGAGAGCGCAGCACGTAGAAGGGTATGGGAGCCGACCGCTGATGCCTGTCAAGATAGCGCGCGCGCCAGCAATCACGACCCCGCCCTTAGAATCAAAGTTCACAGTTGCTGCTCGAACGAGACACCCCCCCCCCCCTCCGTGTCCCTTCATGCTCTTTAAACACGGGCGGGGCGTTTTCTCTGTGCTTGAGCCAGGCCCGTAGCCAGGAATTTTTTTCGGGGGGGGGCACTTGTTGAAGGCCTTGAAAAACCCCTATTTTTATTATTTATTCTCGGCCAAACACCCCCCCCTCCATCCGAATTTCGGGGGGGGGGGGCAGGCTCTGCCCTCCCCCCCCCCTCTGGCTACGGGCCTGGCTAGAGTATGCCACGGCAGGTCTAACACGCGAGAGATGTTATCGCATGCGCCCTCCGAGCGACGGAAATAGGCCGGCTTGTTTGATTTCTGCTTCAGCCGCGTTATAGTCGCCCGCGCTAGCGCGCGTTTATTCGCGGGTAGAAGTTACGATGTGCGGGGTTATCTTATCAGTTTGGACTTTATACGGAACATGACGGCAACGGCGACGCCGATGGCAAAAAAGTCGTCGAGAGAGTCCATATAGCTGCTATCGCAATAAAAGCGCATTTGGGCCGTCTTTCTGCCCCACAACAATGATCGTCATCTATCTGGCGTGCTTTCCTCGTGTTATCGCCGCGCGCCCGGTTCTTTCCCGTTCACGAATGGCGCGCGCGCTATCAGCACCGCTTACAAGAAAGCACTCTCGACAAGAAGTCAGTGAGCGCGCACTTTTCAAGCAAGGAAGCGCAACCAAGCCAGACGACGATTATTCTTGTGTGGAAGGAAGACGCCACATATACCTAATCCCGTTTGTCATAGAGTGTACAAAAGTTACACCTTCTTTGGTTCAAACAGTTACACCATTTGGGGAGTCTTTTAGTCGCACAGCACTTCGGTTGTAATCTGGCTTGCCTGCGTTTCCTTTCTTGAAAGCTCTTCGCTCGCCACTGTTTCCCCGTCAAGAATGCTACGTCTCAATGCTAGCGCGAACGTGTCGTTGCTGATTTAGAATTAAGTATACCAAGCGCAAGGAGTTGAAGCAAGAAAATGGGCGCTAGATAAGTAACGACTATCATTGTGTGACAAAAAAAAAAAAACGCTGCAAAGGGTGCGACTTTTTTTTACATTGTATCTTTGCCGTATTTCCTTCCTTTAGCGCTCTTGTCTTGTGCCTGCCGCAACTTCCCTGTAAATGACGCTAGTGCCACGTGGGTACGCGCGTACGCCGCTCGTGTCTTGAGTACTGCGCGCAAAACATAAAAAAGAAGGGTGAGTGGGCACTAAACGTATGAGTGATTATTCCCCCGGGAAAAACATAGACACCTACAATCGCGAACTTTTCATAAAAGGAGTTAATGAGTCAATCGCACTCGCTCGGTTGCTATAAGGTATAATGCGTGTCCACGGAGTGTCGCAATTCGCGTTCTCCAAGCAGAGAAATTGTGCCGCAGCTAGATTAAACAACCCTGCGTTTTTATGTCCACGAGCTGCAACTACTTCAATAAATGCAAATTTCACTTTCGCGTTATAACCGGTTCGTACGAATGAGACATCAGCCATCTTTTTTTGTCCCCTTACTCCATCCTGTTGCCTGTGTTTCCTTCTTCGCTGTTGCCTCTTTTCGTCATGCTCAAACTGAGCTGCGCTATACCAGTATGATATTATAATGGACCAACTTGCCCAATCTGCAGTACTTACTCCATGCCTTTCGCGAATACTCTATGGCAGAGGACGGCAACCTTTTCAGGCGGAGAGCCAAGTTGCATGAGGCTGACAGTGGGGGGGCCGCACGGCAAATACAGAGGGCTTTGCAGAGGAAGAACAAAAAAAAATTGACGAATCGACATCATTGTACAAAACTAGATGAGAATTCATCATTAGTTTCAGCGTGCATGTGACAAAGTTATAATCAAACATAGGTTACAAGCGAAAATCCCATTTTAGGTTTAAAATGTCATCTCGGCAGATAGGAAGAGAATTCGGAATTAGGAGGGGAGGCTTTGACGTAATGCTGGGGGCAGGGTGCCGACCCCTGCTCTATGGTATCTTGAACAAAAAAAAAAAATCACAGCATATCCACAGAGTGAATGATGATGAGTGTTCGAAGCTCCGGAGGTTCATCGGTAAACCGTGAATCTTCCGTGAAATTCGCCCAGTACATCATCAAAGACGTGACAAACACTGTGTGTATATATACAAGAAATTTATATTTTATTCGTGAGCCGTGATTTTCCGTTTTGTTTTCGTTTCTTCGTTGGTCGTGGTTACCGTTTACAAAATAAGCCGTGGCTTCCGTTCCCCCTTCATTATAACGGCTTTATGGTCGGTGAAATGGAGGGAGAGCGGTTCTGGATGGGTCGTAGTGGAAACTTTGCAAAGACGAGATAGATGCAGGTTCCTCGGATGGTGGTTGGTTGCATGTGGTCAAACGATATGCATGTGAGACCATATCGCGATGCCATGTGTTGTATGGCATCGCGATCGTCATCGTCATCATCGTCATCATCGTCATCAGCGTGATCGTTATGACGCATAGTGGGTACATTCCATGTGCTGTGCCGTGATGGCAGCGTCATCGTCATCGCACAGGGGTGGTTGCGACGACGACAACGACGCAGGACGACGCCGGACTAGCCTACGCCCTAAGGGAGGAGCTTCGCCCCTAAAAAAACATGGTTGATCCCTCCGTCATAGGAATTGGTATAGCACGAAGGTAAAACGTGCCCATACTGAGGTCACTGAATGTTTACTGTACATTGAAACAGGAGAGTTTGTACAACATGGATGCACCCATGTTGACGCTTGGTGGTACATCTCCATTCCGCAACTAACGTCCATGATATCAACGATTAAACAAACCATTGCGGTAGCTTAGATGTTAACGGCGAGAGCGTAATCGGAGCAAGAGGCGTGAAGTCAGAAGAGCGTCGCTATTGGGGCAGAACTTGGGCCGCCATCCCCACGGCATGTTAAAGTGTGATTGAACGTGCGCCACGGTCGGACTAGAGGGAAACGCTGAGTGCGTCGTTTCGCCCAAGTCGCCCGGCCGCGACTTTTCTCGGGGCGAGCGTAAGCGAGGAACGCGGTATTACAGCCACTGAAGGGAGGTGCGCGTCGCATTTTTTAACACGAAAGTGTTTTATGCCGGGGTCCACCACGGCTCCTCTGACGTATTTGCGTCACGGATATGACGTTGTGAAATATAAACTAACACATTGAGATCAGAGAAACAACTAGAAAAAGCGTTCCGTCACCGGGCGTCGAACCTGTGACCTCTCGCTCTGCAGCGCGCGGCGCGAAACCACTCGGCCACGGGAGCGTACGTACCTCAGCTTGCTAACGGCAAGCTATTTATATGCACCATATACCGTTGGCGGTCCTCAGAGCTCATCGACTTGAGCGCGTTTTCGTCATCACTAGCGAGATGGCGCGAAGGTGGCACAGTGCGCGCTCCAAAAGGTCGCCGTGCCTCTCGCTGCGGTGAGCGCGCGCCTCCACGGGACGTGCTGGCCGCTAGTGCGCGCGCGCTTATTCCCTGATCAGGGCGTTGGGGCGCTTACGTCTTGTGCTTCCACCGCAAGTGTGCTGTGAAGTTTAAGTGGTTAAAGGTGCGCGAAGGTCTCTTCGCTCACCGCAGCGGCCGCGTTTACGAAAGCAGCACGCTGCTTACACACGAAGAAACAATTGTGACAGTTGTTCGCACTCGTCTTGTGTATACTTGTGCGGTCGTTTCGTGCGCCTTTCTTTGAGTTAGAGCTGCGTGCTTTAGGTGTCGTGCTGTGACAGTTAGTCCGTGCTCGTCCTGTGTATGCTCATTTCACGCCTCCTTTCAGCTTGAGCGGCACGAAGCGAGTTTCAAGCTGCTTGCAGCAACATTTCCATTTGTTGCTGTAGTATCTATTCCTTCGCCATTATTGTGAAACAGTGTACACAAACGCTCAACTACCTCTGTGAAGACACGTTGCACTTTCGTGTTATACCGATTCCTTTGACAGAGGGATCAGCCATGTTTTTTGGTTTGGATTGGACGCTATGAGCGAGGCCGACGCTTGGGCTAAGGTCACCACCTCGCGTTGCGTTAAGGCGTTGACAAAATTGCACTTCTACTGAAAACACGCCGACTGAGACGGACGCGTAGCAGGTGCTAATCACGAAAGCCACAGTAATGAAGAATTACTTTACTGCTCCGAGAGGGCGACACCACCCCGCTGACTAGGAGTACTGTGATGAAAGTGGTAGATATAAAAGGCGCGTTCGTAAAGCAGTCAGAGTCTGTGGCCGTGGCGCATTGGATAGCGTGCTGGGCTTCTGTGGTTGCGGACCGAGAGGTCATACGTTCGATGCCCGTTGACGGAACTTTTTTCTTTGACATCTGATCGTTTACATTTTTTCAACGTCATTTCCGTGACGGAAATACGTCACTGAAGTCTTGGTGGGCACCGGCATAAAACACTTTCGTGTTAAAATGAGTAAAATCTGTCTAACATGAGTTTTCCATAACTCGTCTGGCTTTCACGTATCACGCAGTCCTTGGTGTTGTTCAAGTTCTACTTCGGAGTGTGCTGCGGCAGCACGTGCGTGGTTCCGCCCGCAGTCAACCCGTGTCTGACGACGACCACCACAGCGCCCACAACGACGACGACCAAGGCGACCACCGCCAGCTGCTACGATTTGTGCGACAAGCAGTGCCTGGCGCGCTGGTGCGGCGGGGATTCACCCCCGACTGCCGCAAGCGCTGCGTCGACGAGTGCACTATGAAGTGCGGAATGCCGTACCCCACCCCACCACCAGGGCGGCGGCGGCGGCAGGCGGTAGGCGGCAGCGGCGGCGGCGACGACGGCGGCAGCAGCAGCAGCAGCAGCAGCAGCCAATAAAGGGGTGGCAGAAACAACCGTGATGTATACGTACGGAAGAACGGGAAACGCTTCCAATCTATCGCATTTAGTCCAAGCGTAGCCAGAGTTTTCTTTTTTTTTTAAGGAGGGGAGGGGTTCAACCAGGGCTGGTTAAAGATACTTTGAAATAGTATCGCGATACGATACAAGACACTCGGGCAAGAAGTATTGGAGATACAGATACAAGATACTTCCGGAATGAATGCATCCGATACGATACTTCGATACATTTGGAAATTTGTTATTATAGATCTATATAATGACGCCTCATATACCTATGTACAGAAGTGTTTGCTTGAAAATGTCTTAACTGCGACGAACTTTGTTTATTTTAATGAAATATCTGTTTGAATCCCGAAAGTTATGTTTTTCTTGCTTAATGTATCAGTTTCATTCCGAAACAAGCTATTGGCATTTGTTTACTTGACACTTTTGTATTTGATGGGTGCCGGCTGCTCTACTTGGCGACCAGCTAGCGGGTCACCGTCTAATTGCAAGAACTTCAAGAAGATGCTTCCGCACGATGGCACAAATACCGGTGCAGAGTCTTACCTTGCCCGTAAGCGTACTACCGCTTTTCCTAGTAGCGCACCACCCTACAGGTGTAGGACAGCAACAACGCTGGTAGCAGTCTCTTTTTGTGAAGCATCATGTGAAGACGATAACTAGCGAGTCAGTGCTCACAGTTGTGAAGACGATAACTAGCGAGTCAGTGCTCACAGTTCACTGAGGACATAAAACTTCAGTGATTTTTCATATTCTACCTACCAACTTGCGCAAAGTGTTCGTTAGCAACATATTCACTAACGTGCAATCTTTTAACATTTCCTCTCCGAGAGAACTTCTGCCGGCCGGAAGCTTCCCAGGTACGTGGCAAGAAGCGTCGCAGGATATCACTGCTGTTCGCACTATTGCAACTTCTAGCCTGCTTACCTTGCTTTTTTGTAACACAAAAAGAAGGACTTTACAGGGACCTAAAAAAGGAAAGCGGATACACCTAAGTCAAACAGCAAGGCAGTTCCGCATTAAAAAATGACAGTGAATAAGTATAGGGCCTACAGGGTGTTTCACGTAAGTAGAACCAAATGTATAAAAAAAATAAAAACAAGCGTTTAACCGTGACTGAATGAAACCAATGGCATATGTTTTACCGTCATGTGGCGCTCGTTTATGGTATTTTTATATTGCGCTTAGTTGGTTGATTAACTATGGTCAATTAATGCAACATTTTTATTATACACTTTAGGGCAGAGTGCGCTTCGTCACATCGTAGAACGCATTTAAAAACGACCGATGTATAATTGTTTTTTGGCGGCGTACATGCTGCATGGTGAATATTTTTTTGGCTTTTAAAGAAGTGAGTGAGTAAAAACTTTACTGGTATAGCGGTTAGGGCGCTCGGCTGCTGACCCGAAGGTCGCGGGTTCGATCCCGGCCGCGGCGGTCGCATTTCGATGGAGGCGAAATGGTAGAGGCCCGTGTACTGTGCGATGTCAGTGCACGTTAAAGAACATCAGATGGTCGAAATTTCCGGAGCCCTCCACTACGGCGTCTCTCATATAATCATATCTTGGTTTTGGGACGTTAAACCTCAGATATTATTATTAAAAACTTTACTGAAAAATTGAAGGACACTTTGTACATTCCAAAGTGTGTTCGGCGAAAGCGTGTGGCCATTCCACTGATTATGCCATGTCTTTTTTTCTTTTACACTCTCAGTGGGATAACACACAAACCGAATGTGTGCGTGTTTTCTTTTTTTATTTTTTTACCGCGAATCGCAGCGAGACGCGAGACTCATCTTCCTCCGTTCGCATGCGTTAGTATTTTCTCGCGCTTTGCGCATCGTGCAAACGCCATCCGCGTTCCAGCTCTTAAATTGACGGACCCTTTGTAAATTCGAAAGTGTATTCCGTGAACGCCTGGGTTCATTGAGACGGCGTCGGTCAGAATGATTGCAAACTCTGGGCACAGAGACGCCACGCAAGCAAAGCGCGAGCGCTATAGAGTCCGACGCGACCGGCGTTCGTTTGCGCATCCCGGCGGCCACCTGGCTCCGTGCCAGAGCTCGGATGGACGGACGGACGGACGGACGGACATGGACGGATGGACAGACGGACGGACGTCGGACGGACACCGGACGGACGTGAGCATGAGACATTAAAGGCTTTCGCCTTAAAGATTACACCATCTCCCGCTAAAGGGAACCATGTCTAGATGTGAAGCAGCGGGCGCTAACGCTTACACTGGAGGCGGCGTTGACGCTGGCGCTCATCGCAGCGTTGCGCAGGGGGAGAAACCTGGGGAGGAGCAAAGCACGCAGTGATAGAGCGGTGTTTCCTACTGGAACATGCCAATCGCTGCTAATGGGCAATGAGAGACAGAAGACTCCTACTGGACACAGAGGCCCGCACTCCGCTTTTAGTTAACGCGCACGCTGCGAATTTTTATCGTTCGACAACGCACAGGAGAAATCTCCCACCGGCACCACCTTGGAGGTCAAGATCCATTGCCATATATACGGGGTGGCCAGTGAACGGTTGTGCAGCGCGAGCAGTCGGTTTTTTCAACCAAGAAACTCGCTAGCAGACGCTGCCTAGCAGACGCTGCCTGCGTCACGTCGCGAGGCGAGAGAGGGGGGGAGCGTAGGAGAGGAGAGACAGGGGAAGACGCGCATGCGCAGTGGGGGTGTGGACGCCGCGGGGAGGGATGCCTAGAGGAGAGAGGGGGAGTGTAGGAGGGGGAGAGAGGGAGGGGACGCGCATGCGCAGTGAGGGTGTGGCCTCCACGGGGAGGGGGTGCCTAGAGGAGAGAGAGGTGGAGAGGAGGTTTTTTTTATTTTTTTTAATGGGTTTGCGCATGCGCAGTGGGGGGTGTGGATGGACGGGCGCCGGACGGACGGACGGACGGACGGACACCGGACGGACGGACACCGGACGGACGTGAGCATGAGACATTAAAGGCTTTCGCCTTAAAATGTCCGGCGGTATTGTGCGGGGCGGGGCTACAAGCACCCCAGCCTAGGTGAGGGCCCCTCGAGTCCTTGGATACGGGCGGCTTCCTGGGCGTGCCGGACGGCCCACAGTTGATCGGCGAGGTCATGGCTGAGCAGAGCCGCCTCCCATCGCGACTCGCGGTTCGAGACTGCCACGTCTAAAGAGTGGTAAGCTGGGCTAGTTGGTATGGATGCACAATTATAATTAACAGCGCGAAAACACGAGAGACAAAAGGAGGTCCTACAGTCGCATATGTTTCATATAACCAGTTGTTTACAATTGCGTAACGATGTCAACAGAAACATGGCTATTACAAACAGCAGAAGCGATAAGCTGGTGCACTTGTGCTTGCGAGAATAGTAGCCCTAGATCCTGTGTAGTTCTCCTTTTTTCTCTCGTTTTTTTCGCGCTGTTAAATATTATTATACCACGTCTACCCGGTTCACAGAGGACTGCTGCTCGCTACCGGTACACTCGAAAGCACGCGAAATATCAAATAAAACCGCATGACTGCGCTCACGCGCTATTGTATACTGCAGCGCTCTTAAACGCGCATCGAGCGAAACAACCGGCGCGCGGACCGTCAGCCTGTCGCTTCTCAGGGACGATGGTGTTTCTTTGCCATGTGTGGCGGTCAGAAATGCTGACGCGCTGCGGAGCCTAAGCCGCGGCAGCTTATTTCCGCCGCGGTCCACGCGCCGGTCTGAGAGCGCTGCAGCATAATAGCGTACGAGCGCAGTAACGCTGTCATATTTGTCCGGCTTTCTTCAAACGCCGGAGGAATCACTTTTATAGCGGGTGCCTTTCCAAAAAATTCAAATCGGTCGTTTTGGAATGCCATCTACAACGTAAGGAAACGTACTTGGCCCTGAAGTGATTAACAGATATTTTACATCATTCATCTCAGTCAGGGCTGGGCAAAGATACTTTGAAATTGTATCGCGATACGATACAAGATACTCGGGCAAGAAGTATTGGAGATACAGATACAAGATACTTCCGAAATTAATGCATCCGATACGATACTTCACAAATGTATCTTAAGATACTTCGATACATATCAACATGTGCTATTAAAAATCTATTAATGAAGCCTCAAATACCTATGTACAGAAGCGTTTGCTTGAAAATGTCTTAACTGCGATCAACTTTATTTTAATGAAATATAGTTTGAATCCCGAAAGTTACGTTTTTCTGGCCTAATGTATAGTAGTTTCATTCCGAAACAAGTTATTGGCATTTGTTTACTTGACACTTTTGTATTTGATGGGTGTCGCTGCTCTACTTGGCGACCAGCTAGCGGGTTGCCGTCTAATTGCAAGAACTTCAATAAGAAGCCTCCGCAAGATGGCACAAATACCGGTGCAGAGCCTTACCTTGTCCGTAAGCGTATTAGCCCTTTCGTAGTAGCGCATCACTCTACAGATGTAGAACAGCAACAACGCTGGCAGCAATCTTTTTGTGAAGCATGATGTGAAGACGACAACTACCGAGTCAGCGCTCACAGTTCCCTGAGGACATAAAACTGCAGTAATTTTTTTCATATTCTACCTATCCACTTGCGTAAAGTGTTCGTTAGCAACATATTCACCAACGTGCAATCTTGTACCATTTCCTCTCCGAGAGAACTTCTGCCGCCCAGACGCTTCCCAGATGTATTGTACGTGGCAAAAAACGTCGCAGGATAACACTATAGCCGCATCCGAATTTCAGCGAAAGACGCCGCACGCATTGTAGTACGCAGCACAGTACCATGGCTACAAACAAGGTTCATGGCACCGACACAATTAAAAAGAAAGAAAAATATGGAGAAACAAAAGGTCGGCTGCACATAGACGTTCGCGCGCTTGTTTTTGTCGAGATGGCTCGAGCGCCATCACGTGAGTCTGCTCCACCAGTAGAGACGCGCTTAGACCTCATTTGCTATGCTCACTGGAGCACTCTGGCGAAAAGACACAGGAATATCACTGTCGTTAGATTTATTGATGTGGCTTAGTGGTAGCAGTATCAGCTTGAGAAGCAGAGTTCAGCTGACGTTTCTTGCTTCACAGGTGGAATTTCTATAGCAGTATCTTGTATCTTAAGATACGCGATACAATATTGAATGTATCGGAAATACAGATACAGATACTCGTTTTGCGAGACGTATCGCGATACAGATACAAGATACCCAAAGAGTATCTAAGGTAGTGTCTAAGATACATGTATCTTCGATACTGCCCAGCCCTGATCTCAGTCAAGAAATTAAGCGCAATATGAAAAATACTCTAATGAGAGCTACATGGCGGTGAGTCTCATCGTTGGTTTTATTCAGTAAGTATTTTTTTTTTTAGGGTCGAAGCACCTTAGGGCCGAGCCATGCCCGTCCGCGGTGTCCGTCATGGGGAGATTCGTGGATGTGAGACACCAAAAAGGAAAAAAAAGGTTTGACAATAGAATAATATCTATCATAATTGTGACGGAACGATATATAAAACACCGAGAAGCACAAACCCTTTATACTAGTCGGCGACTTCAACGTACACTCGCGTTAAAATTACAAATTTCTGTTCTCGCCGTTCCTGGGTAGATATAAACTGTATAAACTGTTTATTAGTCAGCCTACAGTGTAGTCAGCCGCCACCTCTTGCGAAGATTACGTACCCCGTGCAGACTCTGCTAAAAAAGGAGTGTTCCACACCCGCCGCCTGCGCTACGAGTGGCACTGGCTGACACTCCCAGGTATTAAGCGCGCATAAATACCCTACAAAAATTTAAAGAAAAGGTGGACTAGGGAGCGCCCTCCGTCGCAGCTCGAATGATAGAGCATCGGATGCGTATTTCGAAGGTTGAGGGTTCGGATCCCACCGATAGAAAGGGTGATTTTTTGTCCACATTATTTCCGTTCAATTTGAGTCAGCATCTTAGGCGTGCGCACGGTGGGGGGGGGGGGGGGGAGGGGGGCAGAGGGGGGCAACCGCCCCCCTAGCCACCTATGAGGGGGGGGGGGGGGCGCGAAGTCAGCCCCATACATTTACATAATAGGGAGGGGGGGCGCTGCTTCTCGGGGGGGGGGGGTGGCAAAAGTCAGCCCCACTAGGGAGGAGGGGCGCTGCGACGAACCTTTGCCCCCCCCCCCCCCCCCCCCGTGAAGGGGAACCCTGCGCACGCCTATGGTCAGCCTGATTACAATGCAGTTAAAAAACCACAAATAACACGCTCTCTAAAGAGAGAGCGTGTTATTCTCTCGTGGTGTTTCCTGTCTTTCTTGGCAATATTCGTGACGTGAGCAACTTGTTCGCGTGATATCGCGACGAAATAAGCTACCGTTTGCTTTATATACGAGTGATTTGAGTTATGAATTGTCTTTTGACCTGTTTTGCCATGCAGTCGCACGCCCCTTCTGCCTTGGCTCGTATGTCCATAGTGCGCGAGTGTATAGCGCTTTTTTCGATGCGTAAGCATGCACAGATAACAGCTTGCAGCCGAAAAGCGTGAAATCCTGATAGGCTAAGCGCTTTGCGCTGCCGTTGTCTACGTGTTTCACGAAGGTGAGGCAGAGATGGCGCCTGTAGTTAGGGTAGTGAAGGCGAGAAATAAAACCCTCTCTCGTCGTTTTATTCAGAGTGGTCTGAAGGGCCAAGATGTATTTTACAGCGAAAGCTGTTATGAGATCACAACAAGGGTCGTTTTTGCGCCGTAGTTGTCCGCCGCCGCCGCCGGTGTCCGTAACCAATATCGCACGAAATAAGAAAAAAAACTAAATAAATAAAAAATCACCTATGACAGGTTGGGAATCGAACCCGGGTCCTCTGCGTGGCAGCCCAGCACCCTACCACTGAGCTACGCCACTGCTTGAAACTGCGGTGCAAACTGATCCTATGCAGGCTTCATGTCGGGTAAGAAATCGCGTTAACGCGTGTTGTAAAGCGTTTTAGAACAGTAAAGTAACAACCAGGCGTCACACAATACGAAATGCGTAACGAGTGGGTCGTTCAATGCTCCAACCCATTACAAAATGGCATAATTCTTCATCGTCGTCAGCCACAAAAGCAACAAAGTGCACATAATGCGTTACAAGTGTGTAGCGGGTACCGCGCTTTTCCGAAGAATGAAGAATATTGGTAAAGTAGACGCTTCCCCACTAGACAAAAATTATGATTATTTATGGCGTAGTGGGTACCATGTAAGTGCGCTTGTAGTAGTTGCCCCAAGAGTGTTTAAAAAAAGGCTCTAGAAAGGGCTCCCTTCCAGCTTTCGCTGTGACTGTGCTGCGCCTTCCGCGCAGGCCTGGCGGTTTTTTTTTTTTGGACTAGTTGTTTCATACTTGAAGCAAATCAGCGCCAGCGAAAACAAGGGACCAGCCGATGTCTCCTAATAATAATAATATATGGGGTTTTACGTCCCAAAACAAAGATTTCATTATGAGGAACGCCGTAGTGGAGGGCATAGGCGTGCGCAGGGTTGGCGAAGGCTCGTCGCAGCGCCCCCCTTGCCTATTAAGTCAATGTATGGGGCAGACTTTGCGCTCCCCCCCCCCCTGCCCCCCTTGTGCGCTCGCCTATCGTGAAGGGCTCTGGAAATTTTGACCATCTGGTGCTCTTTAACGTGCACTGACATCGCACAGTACATGGGCTTCTACCATTTCGCCTCAACCGAAATGTGATCGCCGCGGCCGGGATCGAACCAGGCGAGGTCTCTTGTACGTGTCTTTCCCCATCTGATCCCTAGTTTTCGCTTGCACTGTTTTATCGAAAAGTTTAGGGGAACTTGTTTATGGGCAAGCGGGAAGTGTTCGATCGGACCAGGGGCGTAGCCAGAAATTTTTTTTCGGGGGGGGGGGGGGGGGCACCACCTTAATTTCTGAGGGGGCACCTCCTCGACATGGCCATTTTCCGCTCTCTATGCCATGGCGAAAAAAAATTTCGGGGGGGGGGGGGGGCACGTGCCCGGTGTGCCACCCCCTGGCTACGCCACTGGATCGGACATGCTTGGAAGAGGAGTGTCACATGGTGCTCGGTCCACTAAAGAAAAGGAGAAAGAAGCGTTGAACTCCGAAACTCTTTGAACTCTTTATTACATGCTGAAGTGCATCTTAACGCTGTGAAACCGTTGTCGCCGTTCAGGACGTGCCTGTTACGGGGTCCGCGTGCCTCATTTCGGATTACGAGTCCACCTCGCAGTCACGATTGACCGGCTTGACGAGTCCAATGTACGTCGCCGTCGAGCAGCACGCGAAGCAGGGATGGATCTTCGAACAGGACGCCATCTCGCGGTCCTCGTACCCAGGTGACCCGCTGCTTGGTGCGGTTCACGTAGTGCAGGTGCAGGCACTTCAGCTGACGCATGGGCCCGATGATGTCAAACGCGTGCCTCGATGCATCGTCATCCGTTACATACCCCGACGTCAGAAGGCACAAATGCTGAAGGCTTGTCATGGTGGCCAAGCTTGCCTGGGGCGGGGGAAAGAAGATGTGTATGCATAGTGCGCGAGTACGGCGCGAGCGTTATGCGAAAAGGAACGCGGCTTAATAATAATATCTGGGGTTTAACGTCCCAAAACCGCGATCTGATTATGAGAGACGCCGTAGTGGAGGGCTCCGGAAATTTCGACCATCTGGTGTTCTTTTACGTGCACTGACATCGCACAATACACGGGCCTCTACCATTTGGCCTCCATCGAAATGCGACCGCCGCGGTCGGGATCGAACCCGTGACCTTCGGGCTAGCAGCCGAGCACCCGTAACCGCTATACCACCGCGGCGGACGACGAACGCGGCTTAAGAAGACCCTAAACCACTCCGAGTTCGAAGACGGGAGAGTGGTTTATTTCTCGCCTTCACTACCCTTCCTACAAGCGCTATCTCCTCAACTTCTTTCTTCACAAAGCTAGTGTGTCCCCTACTCTACACTACA
Organism: Rhipicephalus appendiculatus; assembly: GCA_030522465.1. NCBI lineage: Eukaryota > Metazoa > Arthropoda > Arachnida > Ixodida > Ixodidae > Rhipicephalus > Rhipicephalus appendiculatus. Next base: position 224 of record JALIZH010014832.1, on the reverse strand, counting down.
GGCTACACTACACTACACTACAGTCCTGATAGGCTGGGCTGTCAGCACTACAGCCTAGCCTATTAGGCAGGCCCGTAGCCAGGAATTTTTTTTCAAGGGGGGGGGGGGGGCACTTGTTGAAAACATTGAAAAATAACTACTTCATTATTTATTCTCGGTAAATCACCCCCCCCCCCCTCCATACGAATTCCAAGGGGGGGGGGAAACTTCACATAGCTGATGGG